>JBAMNC010001727.1:0-155000 GCA_037902135.1 Cetoscarus ocellatus | reverse complement strand
CATTTGTAAATTAGGCTAATCTTTATTTTGGATGTAGTGATATTTTTGCAAAATCAAACTAAGACCTGTTTCAATCCGTCCGTGGGGTACTGGAGCAGTACCGAAACAAAGCAGTTTGCAAGAGGACAGCCACTGTAAATATTTTATATGCTGATTTTGCGGCTTATTTTTACCCATATTCTTGCAGATTTTATCTCTGTCTTATGGCTTTTATTCAGGGAAAAGCCTTGCACCTAAAAACCACTTCCAAAATCCCAAGCTTCCCTTCAACATCTAAATTGCACCCAAACTTGACATCCTGCATGCCATTATTAGCATTTAAAGGTGAGATCAGTCCCTGTAACCCATTGTGCTGCTAGCCACATGGGTGCACCTGAGACGCTGTGGGTACTTACTTTTGAGGTGGCCATGTTGACCATGACTCAGTTTGACATTAATACACACATATTCCTGGATGAAAGTTCAGTTCAGGTCAAAAGAGCTTTAATGACATGAATGTTGTGGACGTTTCAGTAAAATAAAAGAAAAAAAAACATTCATTCTAAATCTTAGGTGGGCCAACACACCTTGTAACATGAACATTAGCTGCAGCTTCATAGAGGAGATACTCACTGCGCATCTGCTTCTTGATTTCCTTTGAGGGGTCCAGCCAGTTCTGAAAGACAGAAGGCAGGTTTCACACAGGGCAGACGTGATATGTGGCTAATGCACATCTCATGTCATATTTTGCTCTAATTGCCATCAGTGCTTCGTCAGTGCTGCAAACCGTCTCCATATGGTTACATAAAAAAGGCTGAGCCCTCCTCTGCTGAGTTATTCAAATGTGCAGAGAGCAGAATGAGTTCAAGCATCTGTTTCTTTACTGTGTTGCATCATCGCTGCGAGCCAGTTACCTATCTGATCTAATCACATCCTGCTGTGCAGTGAACCACTCTGCCTGTGGGGGCACCATTTCTCATTCGCTTGATGGGGCATCTCATCCTTGGAGCTGTGTACAATGAGGCACTTGTAGCAGAGACTTCATTTCAGGCAGTGCTTAGACAGCAATGTTAATGTTGTGTTCAATGGGCTTTGCATTCAAATGTCCTGCAGCAAAACTATCTACAGATGTGGATTTATTGGAAGGAAGGCAGGTCATGGCAGGGTCTGCCACTCAAGTGATAGGATCATTAGTACAGAGGTCATTCAAGGCCAGGTTAATCACATCCATGGATGGATGAATGGATGGAGGGGCAAAAGAACAGCATCTTACTGATGGAGAAAGTATCCATGTAAGTTAACATCAGGTTTGTTTATCACATTCACTCTCTTTCAAACTGGGCCACTGACACACCAGTGGGACCCCAGATGGACCCCCTTTTGCCTCCAGCCTTTGTGGCCTCGATCCAACAAGGCACTAGAAACAATCCTCAGAGATTTTGGTTCATACTAACGCGATAGCATCACACAGAACAATTGTCCAACATGATGCTGATGCCAAATTCTGACCCTTCCAGAAACCCGGACTCATCAGACAAGGAAACATTTCTACAATCTTCTACTGTCTGAATTTGGTGAGCCATTTAGCCTCAATGTCCTGTGCTTCAAGATTTGATGAGATATAACTGGTTCTGTGTGAAATCCTGAGTAGATCATAAATTTCTCCCTGTCTGACACTGATATTCAAATATCTGTTAGAGTATTGGGGCAAAAATTATATATAATATATGAATATTAAATAAACAGCTGAACAGCACGTTAGGATGCCTGGAGCAGTGAGCCACATGATCGAGCAGCAAGCTTTCCTAACGCCCTCCTGACCTCAACAACAGCTGCATTTAGTCTGTCAAAAACAAACAGTGGAAGAAGATGCCTTGAGGAAATGAGGGAACAAAGCCCCTCTGAGTGGACAATAACAACACCAAAATGTGTGAGGAGCGCTGTGTGAAAGCACATTGGGCTCCTGCGTGTGTCAATGATGTGCCAAGCAAGTATATATATATATATATATATATATATATATATATATATATATATATATATACACACATATATATATATACATATATATATACACATATATATATATACACATATATATATATATATATATATACCCTGCTTCTGTCTTAGTTAAGTTACCCATTTTGTATCCACATTTTATGTCGCTTCCTGTTTTATTTTGAAATGTCTAACTGTTGTTTGTTTCTGTAGGGTTTGCTTCCTGTCTGGTCCTGTCACACCTGATCGGGTCTTCCCCAGCTTTGTCTCATTACTCCCCATTACCTCATGTATTTAACCTCATGTCTTCCTCAGTCTCATTGCTAGATAGTTGTACGTCCTCGTCACTTTCCATTTCTCATAGCCAAAGTTCATAATCCTACACTTTGTTTGCCTTGACTCTGCCTCTAGCCCAAGCCTTTCTTAAATCCTTTTGCCTGATTTTGTTTTTGCTTTTTGTGTACCGAACCTGGACTGCCAATAAACCTTGTCTTTTTCCTCACAGACTTGTAGCGTCTGCATTTGAGTCCTTTCTGCCTGAGCGTCTGATTCCTGACACAAATACACTATTTAAATACTGTATATATATTCATATCTGATAATAACAAGAATGTTATAGACCAGCTTTTTGCACTGCAGCCTGTCCCTTTGTGAGCTGCAATCACAATCAGAAGGAAAGGAATCAGCGACCTGCAATGTTGATGAGCACAGTGCAATCCTGCAGTAATACTGGAAAATCAGCCTCCCTGACAATTTGAATAATACACTCACGTACACACTGACTAAACCAGCACAAAAACACATACTCCAACAGAGCTTAATCAGACTGATCAAGACTTTAATGAGATGCAGGAATTTATCATCCCCCTGAATCTGTCTTATATCAGCTGAGGCCCAAGTCCACTCCATTAGCAGGGCGCTCTGTGCCTCTTTGCTTCCCTCTGCAGAAAAGCAGGAGGAACTTTTAATCACCGGCTGTCGGAGGCTTCACTCCTGTTTTTGCAACCTTAGTTCATAAAGCAGTCACATGGAATAAATGCTCTCCTGAAGGGTGAAGATTAAATCTCTGTTCCTAAACTGAGACGCAGAAAGGGCATCTGAAATGACATTTCAATTTTCAGGCCTGTTTGGTCCTCCAATCAGCGATGACCCCCAGACAGCACACTCAAGTTTTGCTCTGATGAATCACACTTTGATGAGCCTGTCCCATAGACACAGCTATATCTTTGATCAATACTAATGTCACCTACGCCCCGAGAGAGGAAGATGTCTGAGCCTCATACTGCCTCTCCTCTACACCTCAGTTAACCTGTCTGTACGGGCCATGGCACTGATCCCCCACTCATCAAGTCCCGACATGTGAGCCGTCCCCTCACACGCTGTAACGGTGACAGAGGGTATGTGCCAGATGTTAGGGGGGTTCAGACTTTTCATTTTTCTGATCTTCAAAGGGAGGTGGTGCCTCTGTAGCCTGTAGTATGATCACAGGCTTGCCCTGAGGGTGGCTCACATCAGTCAAAACTAGAAACCTGCATCTTATCTGAGAGCTGAGGAGAAGAGCCGTCCATTCTGCAGCAGTTACTTGATTATACGATAATAAGCCTCTTCCCCCTCATGAGAAAACTCAGACTCACTGGGTGAGGGGTGGGGTGCACCGTGGACTAGTGGCTAACCAATCACGGGGGCCACACATAGAGACAGACAACAAGTCACGCACATACTCACATCTGAGTGCTGAAAGAAAATACGAATAAACCAACAAATCACAATATTTTACTGATAATTACTGTATTGACATTTAAGCACAATACTGTGTGGCAGGCACTGAACGATTTCATTGTCCTTTCATAGTACCACAGTACATTAACCTTGCTATGCAGCTGGATCAGCCTGATTCAGTGTCTGTAATCATGCAGATCCATCTTTCCAAGCTCCAATCTACAAAAACTGTCAGCATCCTTTAAAGAAAGAGGAGGTGGGGCTACAAGTGAGATGACAGAAGGAAGTGAATGCACATACAGGGATTAACATAGATGCTAACAGCTAAAATATCATTTCTTGATATTTTCGACATGTTTTGGTAAGGTTGGTTTGTTCAACGAAGTGGCTCATGTTGAGTGAAATGTGTTTAACAGTCCACCTGGTGTATCAGGTTAGAAATAAACTGATATACTGTATTGTAACGGCATGATAGCACAGTAGGTAGTGCATGTATCTTACAGCAAGAAGGTAGCTGGTTTGATCCCCAGGCTGGGCAGGGCCTTTCTGTGTGAAGTTTGCATAGGTTCTCTCTGGACTTTACTGAGGATTAGTGGCTGTAAGATTCACAATAACAAGTCACGAGTAAATTAACAAATGCCAATTTGACTTTTGTTCTGTTAGTAAATAGAAATTATGAGAAAATATCCAATTAATTTATGGAGTAAATAATACTCAGTGCAAATACTATAACAGTCCCATGAAATTAACATCCAAATGTGAGTGTGCAGAAATACATGTTTTTCAGGTGGTAGGGGTACCTGTGGCGGTTCTGGGGAGGGGCCAACAGAGGCCAGTGCCCCTGTAAAACTGAACCTGGACCTCCCTGTGAACCCCCCACCCCACCAAACATATATACAATAATTAAACACTGTGGTATCGCGCTGATGTGACAGGCCGATCAAATGCATGTGGCACTTGGTTCCAGTCAGACCTCTGAGTGATTGACAGTAAGGACATAGAGCAGGAAAGAGAGACAACATCCCAACAGTAATGAATAAAGTGATGATAAAAAAAGAAAAAAATAAAAAAAAAAGTGCTTAAAGTGTGTGTGTGAGACAGAAACAGCAGTGTTAGGAAATGTGCAGTTTAATGAGCGCTTAGACAGTACAGAGGTGGAAACTCCTGTGTTAAATTTGTATCACAAGTTTATTTTTTCTTGCATGCGTGTGTGTCCATGTGAAAATATATGTTTTTTTTAACTTTAATTCGGTTTGTCTTTCTCCACAGATATCAGCAAAAGTAAAGAAGACTGGAGTGCAGAGACCCACTAGACTTGCCTTATAAAGGGTGTAGTGGATGCTCTCATTAGTTTTTGTTTTCATTGTCCACATTGTTACTGAAACAAATACCATTACTGTTTTTTACATTTTGTACTGAAGTAAACATTTTTAAGGCTTGAACACTGTGTTGTTGATGAAGACAAAAAGAATGTCTTATTTTGTTTGTTTTTTTTAGTTTCTTTGGACATATCGTAGAAAAATGTAACATTCGATAAAACTTAACTGCAACTGTGTATTAATTTATTAATTAGAACAAATATTTTGAATGCTTGAACACTTCTCAGTCTCTTTTGTCAGGGTTGAATGTGTCCCTCTGACAACACCCTTGGCCCCAGCCTGGCCTCCCTGTGAAATTGGTCTAGAACCACCACTGAGGGTTACTATGTTTCTTTCTGGCTCCATAAACCCTCCCTCCCAGGTCTAAAACCAGAGCTTGATCAAACCAGAGTGAGCACAGTGTTAAAATACTTCATGAGAACAGTCTCTGTGTCTCAGCAGTAGCTGTTTATATCCTCATGGTACATTCAAGTGTTAATTGGGTTGATTCCCTTTGCAAATTGTCCCTTGCATGGCATGTGCATTCAATTTAAGATCAAACACCATCATCAACATTCACAGGTAGGTATGAACAAACTTGTCTGTCAGAGCACGTTTCATTTATCCTGCAAAGATCTCATTATTTTGTCCTGTTGCTTTGTGTTCTAATAAAAATAAAAGAAAAACAAGAAATGTTTAAAGCCTGAGGCCCATCTCTCTTTAAAGAAACACTGACGCTGAGGATTAAAATGATGCTCCAATCAATATGAACAATGAGATGCCATGATTACCCCTGTACACTTTTATCATCAAATATATGTGAGCTCTCACAGCTCCATCAGTAATTCTCTTCATCGTAATGAAAGTTTTTAACGTCAACTTTGAGTTTAAAATCCACACTGTGCTGTTTAAATAAATACTGATTCAGTGGTTTTTATGTAAAGGCTTCTCTCTTTTGGAGCCATTTGCCGACCACAGTTCAGGAGGCAGACACACTCTCTACCTTTAAGGTAGAGACAAACAATCATGGACGACCTGCTGCTGTGGACCGGCTTAACCCCAAGTGCTTTATCCCACATCAACCATCAACAGAGATGACATAAGTAAACATAAATTTATAATTTTAGACCAGTTAAACCCATTTTTATGGCAGTTCAACAGTGCTGCTATATTAATCAAAATCAGTCCTCGCCAATGTTTAATCATTATAGATGCTTATGTAAATATTAACAATATGATTGATTGATTGATTGATTGATTGATTTTACTGACAAGGTGCCATACTATGCCACAAGTCGTATGGTTACACATGTAACCAGGGTTCTCTGAGTGAAGAGGCTTCCCCTCCACCCAGAGATATATGGAATATATATAATTCTACTGGAGTGCCTGAACCCTTGGGTCAGGTGACGTGGATAATTTCTTTAAGACAAACCACCTGTGGTCGTGGCTGACAGCCTATTTAAACCCCTGTTAGCCACTCCCCCAGTGATTTTAATCTGATGGAACGAATCCCTGAGCAGCCTTGAGGTGGAGGGGAAGCCTCTTCACTCAGAGAACCCTGGTTACATGTGTAACCATACGTTCTCTATCGTTACTAGGCTTCCCCTCCACCCAGAGATATTTGGAATATATATCTCTATTGGAGATCTGTAAGACACACCGCAATGGGATAGAGCAGTACTGGTCCACGCTGAGATACGTGAGCTCAAATGAGACGTCCCTGCCACCAAAGTGCTCTACAATGACAGTGTGTGCCAACAAACTATATACACTATATACACTATATACACTATGTACACACCCCTGGCTGCTGCCTATAGCCCTGGTGCCAGACGCTACCAAGGGCTAGTTGGCCCTGCAAGTCGCAAAGGCCCAACTCAAGAGGTGAGAAAGCCACTCAACCAGGCTACCCAAGGCTGATTGACAGGGAAAGAACCTGCCATTACTGTTGGGCTTCTGAACGACGTGCCTGCAGCCACGTTAAACTGGTAGAATCTAGCAAATGTAGATGGCGCAGACCAGGTGGCTGCTGCACAAATCTCACTAAGAAATGCACCACGCCATGATGCCCAGGACGTTGCCATGCCCCGAGTGGAGTGTGCCCACACACTGGCCGGAAAGGGGACCCCCGCCCCCATATATGCCTGCTGAATAGTCTCCACAATCCAGTGGGAAAGACGAGCCTTTGACAGAGGCTGCCCCAGGAGATCTGGCCTAAAACAGACAAACAACTGATCTGTCTGCCTATGGACCCTTGTCCGCTGCACATACACCCTGAGTGCCCTGACTGGGCATACAAGCGACTGCCTACGCTCTCCATCCTCTGTCGATGCAGAGTAAAGAGACCATACAACCATGTCCAGATTTGGCTGAGAAGCAGACAGGACCTTTGGAAGGAATGCTGGGTTTGGTCGTAAGGTCACCCCTGCTCCTTCGGGCAAGAATCTACACAGATTCTCATGCACTGAGAGAGCATGGAGCTCACCCACCCTCTTGGCTGTGGCCAGTGCCAAAAGAAGAGCAGACTTAAATGACAGCCACTTTAAGTCCACTGACTCCAGAGGTTCAAATGATGCTTCAAGAACCTGCAAGACCAGCTCCAGGTCCCAGAGCAGGAGTGATGGCCGTGACCTTATGCCAGCACGCCTCCTAGCGCCCTTAAGAAACTGGGATACCAGCTTGTCTGTCTCTACAGGAAACTGGTACTGTCCCACCCGTGCTGCCTTAATTGCCGCAACCATACCCCTCAGAGTGGAGGGCGACTTTCCACCATCCAGCAATCCCTGAAGGAACTGAAGGATAGCTGGAGCAGAGGAAGCTAGGGGGTCAATATGGTGCTCCTTGCACCAGCTCAAAAAGACCCGCCATCGATGTGCGTAAAGTGCCCTTGTTGAAGGTGCACGAGCTTCTTGCATTGTACGAATCACCGACGGAGACAGCCCCAAAGCTAGGAACTCAGACCCCTCAGGGGCCATGCCCCTAATCGGAGGCCCTGAGGAAAGGGATGAATCAGAGTTCCCCGTGAGCCTGAGACAGCAGGTCCCGACATACTGGGAGCTCCCACGGAGTCCCGTCCAGCAATGGTGAGATTCCTGAGAACCAGGTCATGTGTGGCCAATTTGGAGCAACCAGAATTAGCCTCATTTCCTCCATTCGTACCCTCTGCAGGAGGGATGGAAGGAGGACAAATGGTGGAAACGTGTACAACAGAGTCCGTGGCCATGGGTGAGCCAGAGCATCTGCTCCAAGGGGAGGATTGTCTCCCCCTAGGGAAAAGAAGAGAGTGCAGTGGGTTGATTCCTCTGACGCGAACAGATCGACCTCTGCACGTCCGTAACGGAGCCAAATTTCGGAGACCACCTTCAGGTGTAGTCTCCACCCCCCTGGGTCTGGACCCCCCCTGGACAGCTGATCTGCTGCATGATTTTCCACCCCTGGCACATGGACCGCCCTCAGGGACAGCAACCTGGGGTGTGCCCAAAGCCACAAGCGGTGTGCCAGTCTGCAAAGGCGGGGAGAAACCAACCCGCCTTGCCTGTTGATATATGCGGCTGCGGTCACACTGTCCGTCTTCACCAGAACGTGCTGACCACGAAGATATGGCAGAAAATGTCGCAGGGCTAGATGGACTGCTGTCAGTTCTAACCTGTTGATGTCGTGGGTAGTGTGGGGACCATTCCACCGACCGCTGACCCCGCTTCCCCTGAACACTGCACCCCAGCCCACCAGTGAAGCATCTGTCATTACTAAATGACGATGCGTCAATGGACCTAGCACATTGCCCTTGGCAAGATTCTCTCTGTTGTTCCACCAACGCAGGGATGCTCGCAACCGTCTGGTGACGAGGACTACTGTACCCAAGTGACTCTTGGGACCCAAACCCCAACACATGAGGCACTTCTGTACTGGGCGCATGTGTAGGAGGGCCAACAGAACTGCCTGGACTGAAAACGCCATCAGACCTAAGAGACGGAGACAGAGCCTCCCTGTGACCCTGGCCCCTAGTCTGAATTGGGAGAGGCACGTTCTGAGGGACAGCTGCCTCTCTTCTGTCAGCGTCAGTAGCCCCGCCTGGGAATCTATCATTAGACCCAGGAACTGTGTCCGTTGAGATGGTACCAACATGCTCTTCTCCATGTTGAGACGCAGGCCAAGGTGTTGGACGTGGTCCAGAAGAATAGCCAGATGCACTGAGCCTCTGAATGTGCACAGAGGAGCCAGTCGTCCAAGTAATTCAGCACCCGTATCCCTTTCTGTCGTAGAGGCGCCAGAACTGCCTCCATGCACCTTGTGAAGGTTCGTGGAGCCAGAGAGATACCGAATGGTAGGACCTGAAACTCGTATTCCCTGCCATCGAATACGAAATGGAGAAAGCGGCAATGCTTCTCCCAGATCGGAATCTGAAAGTAGGCATCCTTCAGATCCACTTTCGCAAACCAGTCCTGCTTGTTGATGGACTGTCTCACCCGTGGGATGGTCAGCATCTTGCATGGTAGGCGTCTGAGATACCGATTCAGACCTCTTAGATCCAGAATGGGCCGTAGTTTCCCGTCCCTCTTGGGGATGAGAAAATAATGGGAGTAAAATCCAGCCGGTCTGTTGCCGCATGGCACTTCCCTGATGGCTCCCTTTTCCAACAGGGTACCAACCTCTGTCCGAAGAACAGCCTTCCGCTCTGCATCCACCACTGTGATTACTGTTGGCGTCCCTGAGGTTGGGGGACGCCGAGCAAACTGAATACGATACCCCTGGGTCATGGTTAAAACTACCCAGTGACTTCCAGGCTGTGACTCGACCCAAGACTGGCTGAACACTGGCTGGATGTAATATGATGTCAGGAAGAAGATGGGGGCTTGGGCTTGCCCCCACCTTTGCCAAATTTATTCTTGGCTACTCCTCTGGAAGCCCCTGTGCACCCACGCCGTGCCTCTAGGGTAGCCCTCAGGTCACCAGGGCCCCAGCCTGACCCTTGTGGCAGTGTGGGAGCTTCAGCTCTCTTACTGCCAGACTGACCAGACCACCTAGCCCTGGGCCTAGCAGTTAATGCACTCGAAACCTCCTTAGCACAGCGGCGGGCCTCCTGTGCTTGCTGCAAAAGAGTAGTGGCACCAGGGCCGAACATAGCTGTCGGCACAACAGGCAACTTCAGGAGGACCCCTTTGTCCTCAGACTGGAGCTTTGACTTCGACAAATACAGCTGGCGCCTGGTCACCCAGAGCGATGACATGCCCTTCCCACTGACCAATGCCTGTTCCTTCATCAGTGCTGTCAGCATAGATGACACTAGCTGTATCTCTGAAACAAGGCAGGCATCTGTCCCAGAGCTCAGCTGACGTACTAACTTCCGCTGGTACAGAGCTAATATGGATGCTGTATTTGCCAGCTGTGTCTGAACTGCCATTGCCCGATGCAGTTTAGACAGTGAAGCATCCAGCATTTTGCAGTCACCTGATGGACTAGCTGGCCCCAACACCGAGCTGGACGGAAACAGGAGAGCAGACACAGTCTGGTCCAACTGAGGCAAGGCACCACAGCACACCTTTTCCTCGTCCTGCATGGCAGACATTCTTCGGGCAGTAGCCGAAAAGACCAGCTTAGCGGTGGGATTCTGAAATGCCTTCTGCATCAGGTCCTCCATATCAGGAAGGAGAGGCACCCCAAATGGCATCTCTACTTCTGTGAGATCCTCTTCATCATCAAAACGTGAAGGGGGAGGGATTTGACCCGACACCGATCCAAGCCCCAGGGCCTGAGAAGCTCTCTGAACCAGCCCCCTAAATTGCTGGCGCTTACTCTCCTTGGCCTGCTCGTCTTCCTCAGCCATACACTCGATCTCACCATCATCTGATATCCCTAACACATCAATTTCATTGTCACAATCATCCCGGTTGTCGGCTTCGAGACCCTCGACTCCACTCCTTTCACCAGGTCTGGGAGGAGATTTTAGGTAGGAATCCAAACAGGAGCCACCTCCAAGTCCCCCTAACCTAGGGCGTTTGGTCTGCTGGGGAACAGGAGGTGGCACAACCCCACCTCCACGCTTGGGTCTAAAAACACAGAGCCGAGCCTCCAAGGATCGTTTCGGCAGAATTGAACAATCCATAAATGATGATGGATTGTTAACAGCCATTACAGCATGTTCTTCTCCCAGACATCGCACACACACATCATGACCATCCTCTATGGGCAGCTGAATTCCACACACCACACAGCAATGGCCCAAGGATGCCATGACATTAAATGTATTTATTAGGGTCCTCGCCCAAAGGGCAAGGACCCTATTGTTTTTGTATCGTTTCTTTCTTCTTATTTGCTTGACGCGTCTTTAAACCTCAATTTGACCCCCTGAACACGCTCAAAAACTCACCAAAATTGGCACGCCCCTCAGAATCGGCGAAAAATTTCATAAAATGAAAAAATTAACCCCCAACATGCCAAAATTAGCTCTCTAGCGCCACCTGGGCACACTAAAACGGGCCTCACGGCCAGCAGGAATGTCGTAGAGAGATCAAACCAACGCCTAAACGTTCGTCTCATCGAGCCCCACAAATCACGCACTGACACCCCTGACCTATCTCAAACAGGAAACCGGCAATTTGCCTTTCAACATAAAATTTCAAGGGAAATATATGCCAGACGCAAAAATTATCTCCTCCGAGGCCGTAAATGGTATCAGCTTGAAACCCGGACAGAAGACAGAGGAGGCATTGATGATCAAAAATTTCAAAGGATTTTGTTGTTTCTCAAACGGTTTTCGAATGACAAGCCCTCAAAGTTGGTGAACCTCAAAGAAGCCCTCCCAGCTCCTCCCATTGAAATGAATGGGGAATGAAAATACAGCTCTGGACAACCTGTGGAAGTTAAGCATCTACACAAAAAACAAAAAGTCCTACAGCTTGGAAAAGTACACGGATGGATTCCTGACAAAATTTCCAGTTCACTTATATTACTTGTAGAGAGATTTGGTCAAAATTGTGGCAGTGGTGAGGAAATGTTTCTAGAGTTTTGGTTCCTGTGCTGCTTAGCTGCACTTTGAATTTAATGAGGCAGCAGATGATGTCATTCACTCACTGATTGGCAGCAGCTGGTCATGTGACTCTCTGAATGGAATGTGTAATACACACCCATTATAAACACTGGGGCTACTGACAGAGCTGCAGGCACACACCTCAGTCTAACTTACAATGGTTCAAAGTGATAAAAAAGGGATGAAACATGCAAAATGGAGGTCAAACGGGCATGAGGGACCTAAGAGCGAGGACCCGTCCAATGCTGCTTGCAGCTTTAATTATTTATTTATATTTATAAATTTATTTATTTGTTTATTCTAATATATATTTATATATATAGATAGAGAGAGAGAGACACACGCACACCCAAATAAATTTGCACAGAAGTATTAATGCCCTGATCTCGCGAGAGTCCCGCACGAGATTACAATGCGGAAGTGCTCTCGAAGCCGGCGCTTCCCAAACAAAGCGATAAACTTTATACCGCGAGCCCTTTCTCAACGCCCCAACGGACAGAGAAGAGAGCCCTATGTCATCCACGTGTGGTGTTTCCCCACGGAGACCACACGCTCGACACTGGTTTATAGTTCACACACGAAAAGTCTACACTGTCCACAAACTCACGGAGCCTTCTCCCATCGCCCAATCGGGACCGGGAAAAAGGATCCTTGTGTTACCCGGCATAGAAGCCCCTTCACAGAGACCCTACGCCAACACAGAGAATGCGACAGCCAGGAAGTTAGAAAGATAACCGCACACAGCCACCACGAGAGACAATCACTCACTCAAACCTATTTAAGGTAAGCGGCACAGACTGTGTTTATCAAACGGTTTGATCAGCTCAAAGAAACTCAGCGATACACGCCACACTGCTCCAAGTGGAATCAGAAAAATCACTGGGGGAGTGGCTAACAGGGGTTTAAATAGGCTGTCAGCCACGACCACAGGTGGTTTGTCTTAAAGAAATTATCCACGTCACCTGACCCAAGGGTTCAGGCACTCCAATAGAGATATATATTCCATATATCTCTGGGTGGAGGGGAAGCCTAGTAACGATAGAGAACTCATTGGAACAACAGTATGAAAAAAAAAATCACTAAAAAGTTTTTGCAATAAGTTGCTTGTAAAATGGTAATAAAGCACATAAACACCCGAGTCATAAAGAAGAGCATAAAAGTCTAAATCACTTTTATTCATTATTTATGTTTTTCATATCTTTGGACAGCTCTTCCTTAATCTGACACAAATGGGCTCCGTATCTGTTGAACTTTTAGTTTTTTTAAAAAACTGTCTCTTATCCAGCTCTTCCTTGAGCTGAGGGAATTATGACTGCTTTGGCTAAAAGTTTACCGTAATGTTCTTGGAATATTCATTTTAATCAGCGATGTAAAAAGCTTGGTTTGGTTGTAGTCTCTCTTGGCATAAATGTCACAACTTAACAAGTTTTTATGTTTTTGAGTCATTATAATCTGACCGCTGGCTAATTATGTATCAGGAAGAAATTTTTCTTTTACAGTTTAGAGGAACTTGCATCTGTTGTTTCTCTGTGAAAGAAAACTTTTGTTTTCTGTTTCAAGAAAATCTGAGAATTTCAGAGAGACATCCTCTTTAGTCTGCCCTGGTCCCTTGTGTGTCTCTGACTATTCAGTGTGGTCAAAGTGAGCCTCTACATGAATCTCTAACACGATGTCCTCTGCAAACCCTCCTGCACACATGACAGCATGTTTTTCACTCACTGCTATGGAGTCTATCATCACTGAAACAAAAAATAACATACAGAACAATATGTCAGTATGGGCAATGACTGCCTGTATTAAAAATGTAATTACTACACTGAGCTCAAAACAGGCATACAGTCAGGGCTGCCCATAGACATGGTCGGGCCCCTGAAAGCCCCATAAATGGGCCCTGGATTGGTTCTCGCATATTTGTACACAAAGTCATCGATGACCCAAGAGTTAGGATCCACCTTGAAAGTCCAGCTTGACCTAAATTTGCCTTATTTGCAGGTTTCTGTGAGTGTTGATTTCATAAGGGGGTGACGGGGGAGATGGTGCCACTAAGCATCTTTCCCAGTGGACTACAGATGCAGCCGCTTCGACATAGTGTACATCGTGACATTTTCCATGCAAAACAAAATTTTCATTTATAAATCCTTTATATCATAAGTGGTAAGGATTATATGTTTATTACTTAATGGAAGGGGATCTTATCATAACCATTAGCGTTGGGCAGGTCAGAGCACTATTCTGTCATGGACCAGCCAAAACTCTGCCAAGGAAATTGGGAAAAATTTAAGAGGCTCCATAGGTACATCCCCGATTTACCCCAGTCTGTTATTTTTTGCTGCCCACCCTATGGCATAAGTAAAAAGCCTGAACCTGATTAACTAAGCCCAGAAAAATCATTGATATTGAAAAAGAAAAGTACAATTTCTAATTTTCAAACTGGCAGCTATAATGAAATTGTACATTTCTTGCTTTACAATTGAGACTAATCAGCTTTTAAACAAATGTACTTACTGCCTGAATTAAGGATGGCTGCATTTAGGATTTTGTGACCCTTTTGTGGATCCCTTCATGACTCTGGGCCCCAGAATGATTAACCCTTTATCCCCCCTTATGGGGGGATTACAGTATTTACATCTGAAATGTGAAACAAATTAAAAAATGTCCATTCACCAAAGTTTGATTTGCTGTAAACAAATGTTATTAAATAAACATAATAAATAAACATTATTAAAATGCTAGGGCTGTTGCCATGGAAATAGGCTGTGGCTTTCCGCCGTTTTAACACCTGAATTAGTGGTGCTTTGCATTGTGGGAAACAGTATGCAAGGTAAAGTGGTCAGATACATACTGTTTATGTTTCCCAAAACAGTACAACATCCAGGTATTTGTAACATACTGTGGCTTTCACAGATGTTCATGTAGTTTTTACTAGGGCTGAACAATATGGACAAAATTTCATATCTCGATATTCATGCCAGATATCTCAATATCGATACGATATGATATGACTACAGGTTCGGTGAAATCCAAGCATTTTTCAGAAATATAAAAACAACATAATACAAAAGAATGCGTAAAGTGCAGTTTTAGCTCGGAGGAAATCTATATCGTCCATATTGTTGCTTTTCGATATTAATATCTTGAATGTTCATATCTCGATATCGATACGATAACGATATATTGTTCAGCTCTAGTTTTAACTACAATTTGGCAAAGTCAGTACATACAGCGTGTGTGGCCTCTGTGCTCCTGCATGTCTTTGGTGGCCTGTCTGCATGACCCTGTCCCTTTCCTCTGTGTCTTCAAAATTTGGTCCTTTATTTCTGAACAAAGATCTTCAGTTTTCTGCACTTTGTTAACCTTTTTTGTCACCTTAACATTTTCTTTTTAATGTGTCTCTTGACTGTTCTAAGATTTGCCTTAAGCCCATTTGTTTTTGAATGATGCTGCATATCAAATCTCAGAGAGAGAAACCAAGCAAACAGGTGAGACGAATACAGATTATTTCAGTTGGCAACATATTCATGCACAGATGTGTCCCGTGGGCTTATCTGGCAAACAATCCACTGACCTTCTGGGTGTCTGCGTCTGAAAAGGTCAGACCAAAGTAATCCTTCTCCAGTAAGTTGAGGTGCTCACAGACCATGTCCATGAGAGTCTGTCCTTTGGAGTGTTTCTGCAGAGACAAAGAGAAGACACATCATGTAAAACTGTGTGACACATGGCAGAAAAAAAAGCTGTAAGGAGTTTCTCTTCCAGATTTTAAAGTTTGATGCTGTAGCTCGGTGGTAGTGAGAAAACCTGTGGCTCAAACGTATCAGAGCACATCTCTGCCGGTAAAGATCAATCTTCTGCTCTCTGGTTTGATGCTGGATGAAAGAGCTCAGCCATTTGTTGACTTGTCTCAGTCAGTGTGCATCAACCCCTCCACAGTGGAAATGAGTCGTGAAATGTTCGAGACAGGCGGAGCTCTCACCTGCTGTTGACAGACTTCATGATATTCCTTCAGATGCTTTTGATTTTCATTCAAAAAAGGGATTCATGTTTTCATACTCAAAGCAGAGAATCAATATGGAATAAGATGCAATAATGAACAAATCCTCTGTTTGTGCTAAATTAGCTAAATGAGGTTTGGGAGAGTTGATGTGTTAGATGTGGGCATTCTGCGCTCAACAAGGTTCAAGACAAATAAGCAACAGGCAAGCTCACCTGAAAGAGGTGGTCTCTGCTCGCCTTCAGTCAACCAACGGGGACATGATCAACTCAGCAGCCAACAAACAGGGTGACCAGTTACCTCAGCTGTAGTAGCAGTAGTAATGCTAACTGCATTACCAGGCTAATTACAAACATATTAATAATGTTTAGATCCCAAAGAGTCACTTTCTCTGCTCAGGAACAACATACAGATACAGCTACTTCAATTTTGCCCCCCCAGCCAAATGCCTGCCAAGTTCCAGCCAACATCCAACCAATGGGAGTGCCCCAATTCCACCATAAACATGCCCATTTGAGGGTGTTTCCCTCACAAGAACAAATCCAATGGGCTTGTCTTTATCGGAGTAGCATTAGCATTGACCAATCACTACTATTCTGTCATGTCACTGCGGGGGATCTCAGGAAGCAGGAAAAATAAAGTGGCTCCATCTGCAGATGAAAATATCAGCAGCCGAACATCACTCCCCGTCTCTGCCGCAGATCATCACAGAACTCAACAACATGCTGATTCAGAAACTGGTTTAGTTCACAGGATTTAGTCCAGCAGGAGATTTCATCCTTTCTAAAGCTGCTTTCTGCTTTCACACATTACAACAGGTGTTTCTGTTATTGGTCACCATGCTGTCTTGGGACTGGCGAGCATTACAAGCCCCTCTTCTTTTTGTAGTTTCTTCACATTTATATCATAATGCGTGATCATCAAGGACATTACACCCCCACAATTTATCAATGAGTCAACTTGTGCTTAGCTTAGCCTGCTAGCTCTTTTCCATAATGCCACTTAAATTTTCCCTCATTTTCCTTGGCAGAGTCTTGGCTGGTCCATGACAGGAAAGTGCTCAGTGCCCCCCCTAATTGTTGTGATTAGATCCCACGTAATTACATAATAAACATGTGACCCTTATCACTTTTATTTTATATTACATATGAATGACAATTTCAGCATGGAAAATGCCAGTATGTACAGAAATTTACAACAAAAACAAAACAAATATAACCCTTATTTAGACTCCCAGTGGCTGGAAGCTGGCTGTTATCTGGATGGAAATCCAGAGTTTATAATAATAATTAAAAAAAAAGAAAAAAAGAAAGAAAACTGGCAGAACTCTGCCTGCTTCAAAATACTGCCATGTGAACATAAAACAATGCAAAGAAAATAAGACAATGTAAGCTTTTTTTTTTTTTTTTTTTAACAAAACAACCGAGCTGTAGGAGTGAAACCAGCTTGAAGTGGAAACCATTTTGACATAAATTTAAGAGCAAGATGAAGGTTAAATTTATATCAGTATGCAGACAAAACTGTCTGATAATGGCTGAACAATCCGTTAATCCTTAAAAACCAATGCTTTACTGAAAAATTTCATGAATTTGATTAAAAAATAGCCCTTTTTCAAATGAAGCAGCAAAAAACAGCTTTATTTCAGCATGTCACATTGTGTCCTTAAAGGGACTGATGTGCTCTGATCCTGCTTCAGACCTGCGTGCAGCTCTCTGAAGGTCGGAGCGGATCATTTTGTGATCATTAGGGACGTACCAACACATCTACCCCTGGTTTGGTGCAGGCTCATAAACTAATATCACTATGTAATATAAAAATATACTATATGTATGGCTGATAATGCATACTAGCATTTTTTTTAATTTCACACAGATGGTGCCTTTCCTCTGTTACCTGGGTGACAGTGGGACACAGTGAGCAGTTGCCAGGGAAACGTGCAGTCCCCAGTTGTCCTGTTTCTTTGTGTCTCAAGGCTGGGATTGTAGAAGTACGTTGCCTTTGCCTCGTTGTGGTAAAAAGATGGTAAAGCAACACTTGGGGAGTCTTTCAGTCTTTCAGTATGACAGTAACACCGTTACTGACGTAAATCACTGAGCATGTTCAGTCATATCGGTCTGAAAATGATCTGGACTAGATTTTCCTCATGCTCAGGGATTAAATATTAAATACTGAATATTTATATCAGCAAGGTAACTTAAAGAGATGCCAAATGTCACAAAGCAGCATACAAATGAAAATCAGCATTAGTCCTGTTTTCAGTGCTGGAGCAGCAGTCAGACTGAGCATGTAAAGTCCGCGGTAAACTGGTGACTTATGAATGAATCAAACACATCGATGATGCTGACTGTGAACCAGTAGTGCAGAGTGAGGACTCCTCCAGTAACAAATGGATTTACTCAATCCCAGACTACTCTCACTGCTGTGTTACTCAACCTTTTAGTTGACTCTCTCTGGATTGCTGGTGTGGACGGCCTGCTGCTGTGGACACACAAATCTTCAGCGACTACAATTTGCTCACATTTGGGCTTTTTAAGCCCAATTCAATTATCATAACAGCTCCTAATAAAGACATAAGAATGATTTGCTTTTAAATTACACAGTAATTCCTGCAAATATCACACATACATTACTGTAGCTGTGATTACCAATATGCAGGCTGCCTGCTGCTGTGGACCCGCCTGACTCCAATTGCTTTATCCTGTATCAACCAACATCAGAAGGAACAACATCATTTAACACACAATTTGATTAAAGATTAACGAAAAGCCATTACCCTGATCAACATCTGTCCCCTCCACTTCATAATCATTAAAGTTGTTGATGTTAACAATCACTCTATTCATGTTTGCTTTCATTAATCCCATCATAACAACAACCCTTTATGACCACAAAGACATGAGGACCCTCCTGAAAATCAGATGCTGCATCTCAGGGGTTTACCTAAAATGAATCTATCTTCAGCAGCTAATAGATGATGAGGACACATTTATGGTGCAGGTGTCCATAAATATCACTGTCATGAATTCTTACTTTGTTCCCTTTGTCTCTGCATCCCTCTCCATCCTCTCACACCCACAGCAGATGGCTTGAACAGAGGGTCGGTCAACATGAGTCTGGATCTGACAAAAGATGTCCTGCCTGCTGATCAGAAGGTTTTTCTTGCCACTGCAACTGTTGTCAAATGTGTCTGCACTAATGATGGATCTGGAAAAGGCCTGGATTAATAAACTTAAAAAATAAATGAATAAAAATATATATATGAGGAGGATGGCATTGACCCACTCTTTAGGAAAATGAAATAACCTTTGTTATGATCTGCTGCTATAGAAATTAAATGTCATTGATTGATTGGCTGATACAAAAATCAGCCTTTGCATTCTACAATAATTACATCAAACATGGTCAGCCTGACCATTAAATAGACCAGGCTGAGCTTTAACTTTTAAATGCCACCTGGATGCTACACAGTGCTGCACATTCAGGCTGTTTCTAGATGTATCGGCATCCAGAGCTGGCTCCAGTGAGGCTTCTTTGGCACACATAAAAACTCTCGATATCTTTGGGTCTTTGACGTTCATTTGGCTTGTACAGGCTAAAGACTGCAAATCAGGAGAGGCCGTGTGGGAAGGGGGGATGATTAAGACCATATGACAGATTGAGCTTAATATGGCGTGCAGAGCTGTGATCATCTCACAACGATTGGACCTGTTTCCATGAACATGGGAGGCTATTTTTAACCCTGACTAGAACTCTTCATTGCCCAGCACTAACATGTACCCTCTGGAGCTCCTGCAAGTGTGGCCGTGCCCCCTCACACTCATGTCATGACAAACTCTTGGAGGCTGTAAGATTCTGATATGAAATGTAAAACATTAAAACAGGAGGAGGAAGCGGACCTGTCCATAACCTGGAGGCCTGAAGCTGAACAAATCTTCAGTAAAACAGAAGCTGACAAGAGGCTGCATTCTTCCTCTTGTGATGACTGGCAGCACTGTGAAGGCGGGTGCACACTCGGGGAGAGCACTTCAGACACAAAAGCTTTCATAAACATTATGCTAACTATTGTTGTTGTGTGTGGAGAAGCCCCGAGGTATCTCTGGATGTTTTCACAGAGCTGAGAGAGGCTAGTGCAGGCGCAGCATTCCTGATATCCTCACCACACACACACTCGCACATGAAAACGCTTCCTCCAGCACCAAAGCACACAAAGTTTCATTCACTGGTGCAAAAGTATCCTCAGGGCTGGGATATAATAACATTGCTCCACTATTTTCTCCTCGGCTGCACCTGGCTAGCAACCATGTAATGACCATGGATTTTCGAAGACCGAGTTCCAAAGCAGAGGCCATCATGACTGTTAAAGCTGGAGAGAAATGTGTGGCATGAAACACAATAATTATATAATTAACGAGAATTTAAGACAATAAGAACGTTCAGCTAACATGGGCATAAATTATGTCAGCATAAACCTTTTAGGTTCACCTTGCTGGTATCAAGTTGGACCCCCTTTTGCCTTCAGAGCTGTCTTAATTCAACAAGGTGCTCCAAACAGTCCTCAGAGACTCTGGTCTATATTGACATGACAGCATCCTGCAGGCTGCACATCCAGGTCCAAAGGTACTCTACTGGATCAAGATCTGGTTATCAAGGAGGCCACTTTGTCATTTAAAAGTCTGCATCAGAACCAGGCTTCAAGATCTCCAAGTGGAAGGACAGTAAGGACTTGTGGACTTTTGGTGAACATGCCTTGAGCCTGTGAGTCAATGAGTGGACCATTGGAGATTCAGGCTGAGAAATGGTAACAGGCCACTGATTTTCCTGTAAAGACAGCAATGGTCCAGGAATTCATCCAATCACCTTCACTTTTTGTAAAGCCTATGCAAATCCTAAACACCATCTATGGGATGTTTCCGAGATGGATATGAAATAAACCTTCCAGGTTTTCTGAAACAGTCCACCTGGTCTGTCAGGTCACTGACGGCCATGATGAAGGGTAGACACAAACACCAAGTTTGTTTGATTTGTGGTGGGGCGAAAGCTCTAAAACTCTGGTGTGGACCAAGGAGCTGAACTCAGGTCCACCTGAAAACAGGGTTTCTCAGTTGGCTTCCAAGCAGACCAGAGTTCAGCTCAAGGCAGATGTAAAAGCCGTCCAAACCGAACAAGAACAAAGCATGGCAAACAAATGAAGATGCAGTGAATTGTGGCTTGAATTTGGATGAATATCATCACAGTAAGTAAGCTGTTTGTTCACTGACAATGTTAAGCAGTGGGCCCTCCTAACATCGCTCCAGTCCATGTGCCACCCAGCACAGCCTAATGCTTTAACAGCTTTAACTTTATTTTATGGCACAGAATCCTTCAGACTGCTTCAAGCTAAACGACATTATTTCTAGTCAAATTTGGAGTACATGTACTCAGTTTTGGTCAACTAGTTCCTGATCAGACTTTACTAGTGAAGCAAAAGTGTCACTAGTACTACTAATACAATGTTTTATCCACAATACTACCAATAGATTAAAAAAAAATGTCTACTAGTTGACAATTTGTATTACTAGTAAGGTCTATTCACGCACTACTGTACCAAAAACCTTTACTAGTAAAACAAAATCTTTTACTAGTACAATACAACTATCTCACTAGTAGAACTAAATAACTTTGGCCTATTAGTAGCCAAAAGGTTCATTAGTAGTACAAGTAGACCTAATGCAAATGAAGTAGGAGGGATTACAACCAAATCCAGCATCTTGATTGGTTGTAATCTTTTTGTCAGCCAATGGGAAGCCAGAATTTGCTTCTTCCCGCCCCCTCATTGCCATATACAGCTTACTAGTAGTACTAGTGAACATTTTTAAGTCTATTTGTAGTAATAGTAGACCGAAAACTGTCTACTAGTAGCACTAGTGAACATTATCCGATCTACTAGTACTACTAGAGACGCTTTTTGCTTCACTAGTAAAGTCTGCTCGTGCACTAGTTAACCAAAATTGTGTGCATTCACTCCAAACTTGAGTACTAGTAGAGCTGAACTACGGTTGATATCACCGATATCAATTTTATGCCCAAATGCCTTTCCTTGCAGATAACATGAGCCAAAGAAGCACAACCATGGCTCAGCTTTTGTACACCACTTCTAAAGAAACAATGAACAACAAGCATCAAATACTGAGCCCATAAGGCCCTACTTGAATGTACAGCAACATTTGTTCACGTAGACCTCACATGGGTATGAAAAAGTTTATTTGGTAGCCTGGATTTAGTAGTGAGGAAATACAGATCACATGACTGATCCTTTGTTGGTGATGACCTTCCCATCACTCTGAAAATGTCAAATATACCTCCTGCAGAGATCAGTCAAACTTCAGGTTAAATAACTGCATTATGGGTGCTCTCTCCTGAGCCATGACACAGGCTGGCAGCTGTACCAAACCAGCCTAAACCAAAAGCTCCAGGAGCCACAGAGCTGCAGGCTTTCACTCCCCATCACAGTCTGAGTCTCTGCAGTCCCTCTGGTTACATCAGTCAGAGAAAGGAGACCAGCATCAGTCTTCTCCGTCTCCTTTCATTAATGCCTACAGCTTCTCTTGGTGAAAGGCAGGAGACTCGCATCCGTATCTTCAGTCCTCTCATGCATGCCTACAGCTTCTCTTACCACCAAGAGGGAGTTGTCCTCTTTCACGCTGCTGCAGTAATGACAACAGATTTCTTCGGGGAATGAAGTCTTTCATATTGAGCTTTTTTGAGTCATTGTGTGTAGTACAGAAATGAGTAACATTGCTTTGGCTTCAGCCTCCTGGTGAGCTCTCAGCGTGGTGCCCTCTCTTTTATTCTCTTTGCCTGTTTATTCCTTCAATATCTGTGCAGCACTGTGCAGCACACACACACTAAACTGCCTGACAGAAAAGACTCACTACAGAGCAAGCGGGCAGCACTCCTCCATCGGTCTGCTCAAAGAGAGTTCCGGCAGGAACAACAAGGTACAGATAAACTCTCTCAGTTAGACGTACCTCGATTTCTCCTTCGAACTCTGAGGAGTCCAGCAGGGTCACCTTGAAGGGGGTTGTTTTGAGTCGTTTAGAGCCCTTTTGCGGAGATTTGAGGTTTTTGTTCGGGGACGTCCTCTCTGACATGTCATCTGTTTCTCTGTGTTCATCCAGGATCTTGGAGTTCTGCTCCTTAAAACATAAAGAAAAGAGCACAGTAAAAGTAAAGACAAAATATTCATCTGTTGTCTTTGATCTCAGTGAGGAATTGTTCTAACTACCAAACAGTAGAAGGGTATTCATCTAAATTTGTTACAAAATTTAACCTAATTTAAAAATAGTAAAAGAAAATGTTAATTTGTGCCTTTTTCTGTCAGCAACTGTTATGAGTTTATGAGAAATCAAACAGGCTGATCCACATACATGATGGTCAAATGCAACCAACCTGACCAGGACATCAGATTAGGAGGAAATTTTCAAAAAAGTGGTTTTGTTTTTAAAACAATACTTTATTTTAATTTTCTGTATAACATAGATATTCAGTATCTGGTGAAGAACGACAACAGTGATACACAGACTCTCAATGAGACAATTTAACAAGCAAAATGAATCAACAAGAACAACAAAGACATTTTATCAAACCAAAAAACGTAATAAATAAATAGATAAATAAATAAATAAGATCAACTTCCTGACTTTATAGTTCTTCAACATTTTAATATGTCTTATACGATAAATGACATTCAGTGTCCTCATGAGTATTTCCCCTGCAGTTCTTTATCTTACATCATATATTTTTAATCCACAGAATTTAAAAACAAATATTCTCAACATAAAAAGATTTTACACACAGAAAACAACAGCCTTTTACACATCGATACAGTCTGTTTGCTCTTCAGATAAGCCACATGTAGGCGAGATGAATTAACTCAAATATTTATATATTACGCTCTTGTAATACATTTCCCTTAAATACTTTCAAATTCAATCAAACAAGTGGTTATAACCTAATCTGACACATTATAAGCCAAACTGCATTGTTGTAGTTCCCTGGTAGGTTGAACAGAGCTTTTTTCCCTCACAGATTATGTTTAATCTTAAAATTTAATGACCCTTATGTTTGATTATTCCCCACAGACCTTATTAATGCCAATGATCCCAGAACATTTTAAAAAATTCCATGAGCTTTTAGTGAAGGAAACATCCTGAGATGCCAACGTCCTGGTTGGCCTATAAAACTTGATGAACACCTGCACCTCTGGTATTCTGGGTAAAACAGCCTCAGAGGGTTTTTGGTTTATCAGAGCAACACTGTGGACAGAGACACTATCGAAGAGGACATTTTTTAATCTCAATGAGTTTCTTTTCCAGGTTAAAACAAGTTAAACAGAAAAAAAAAAAAAAAAAAAAAACAAGGACTTGTTTACCTGTTTTGCCATCTTGCTCTCCGAGGCGGAGTCCTGCATGCCCACTGCTGCCCCCTGCTGTCTCGGAAGACTCCTCTCCTGCTCTCCTCACTTCCTACTCAGTGCCTTCCTCTGATGGTTCAGCAAAGTTGCACCAACCTGAGGAAAGACGAGAACAAAGAATAATTCACAAAGAAGCTCTCACCTGAGAGCACCTCCGCGTCAGAGACATTAATGCACGCTCTCTTCCAGAATCACAGAGGCCAGGACGACAGCAGCTGCTACGTGATCTAGACCGAGTAAAATTCTGAACACGTACACCTTCACCCCAAAACAATAACGGCAGCAGCAGCAGGATCAAACCTTCATTATGAATTCTGGAAGCTGTTGCTTCTCGACACAGCACATTTTCTTCAGGCACAATTCACCTTGCAGTCAAGGACATTTTCTTTAATTATAAAATCCCTCACTGAGCCAGATAATGATCGTCTATTTAAGCAAGACATGTCTCTCACTGGGATGACAAAAAAAGAATTTGAGAATGAAGCAATGAGCGCTCCTGCCAGCAGCGATGCATACCTGAAGACACTGAGGTTTTAAATCAGACAGCTGATAAGACTCTCAGTCATCCAGGAGTGGAAATGAATGCCTGTAATGCCACAGTTTGGACTGCTCCCTGCACCGTAACGCCTTAAATTCAGAGCAGAGGCAGAGAGTTAAGTGCTTATGACACACTGTTTCATTTGTCTCACAAAAGAAGATGAAGACGTCATTACTTGGCATTAAAACTAAACCCACAGAGATGCACACACGTACAGATTTACACTATTTGACAGCTGTTCACTCACTTTTTTCATCGTATTTCTTGGAGAGATGTTTGTGTTTCTCCTAAACACTCTTCAGAAACTTTTCTGCTGTTTTGTTCTCATTTTTCTAGAAACCTTTTGAATTGTTTTTCCTCTTGCTGCAGGTTCTCGTTGTGGGTGGACTGAACAATAACAACAGCTGAAGTGAAAACAGAGTGCAGTCAGTTTCTGTCAGTTGAAGTGCTGAGTGCCGTTAGCCTACAAAACAAACACTGTTCAGACTGTTCAGCATGAGCACGGGCTGGTCAGTATCTGTTCTCTTCACAGACACTTACAGCCCTCTTCACTAGGTTAACTCTTTCAGCTGTTCCATAAGAAAAAACAGTATTCAGCCAATCACATAGCAGCAACTCAGTGCATGTGCACTTGATCAAGAAGCTTGCAACTAAAGCTAACGTGAGCAACCATCAGTAGGACCATTTCAATCAAACAAGCTTTGACAAACATGAATGGCTCATGTGGACATGTCGTGGTTTTTAAAGAGGGGTCGTATGATCTACATGTCAATAAACATGAGGAGCTACATGTCAATAAACATGAGCCACAGTGACAGAGAGGAACAAGAACCAGAAATGACACAGAAGCCTGGGCTACATGGGGCCAACAACTTCATGTTATTAGGAGAGTTTCATGTAAAGCAGGCCACAAAACAGAGTATTGTGACTGCACTCTGTACTCAACATCAGTCCACTTTGTTTTGGTGCTTCAGCCTTCATGTCCCACCAGCAGAGCAACAGCACAGGGTCTCTGTTTAATTTTGCTGAGTCAGCTAATATAACTTCAGCCAAAATAAAGACTTTTAAATCTATGAATGCTTAAATGTATGTGGACGTTAATCGAGTTGACTTGAGATTTTAGAAAATGTCTGTGGGCTAAGCTTAAGACTTAACTTGAAGATTGACTGTCATTCAGCTCTTCTGGTTTATCTTTTGAATCTGAAAATGTTGATTTAAGTCTGCACAGGTACAAAAGTTCATTACAGCAGAGAGGATCTGCATGACGGGAGCTGCAGGCTGCAGATTTACACACATCAGCTGCTGCTGTCCTCTGATCCTGAAGCATCCTGACATGTTTTTGCTGCTATCAGTTTGATGACATGAGCTCACAGTTTATACACCTGTATTAACAGGTGAGCTGTGTTTCTCATGTCTTGTTCCCATTGAGGTGTCCTTTATTTACCATCCAAACCTGCTCGGTCTCCATCAGCAGACATTTATGTGTAGTCTGGTGCAGACAACTATCCTCGGCCATAATCCCTGCAAAAATCTCCATCTTATCTTGTTGGGTAGTGTTTGTTTTTCTATTATTGAAGCACCTTCATTGAACTTCTGTGACATGAGGAGCAAGTGTTTCTGCATGGCATCTGTGGGCATTATACAGCCTCATCTCAACAATAAATCCTTAAAAACATGCATGATAAATATAATGCAAGTTTTTAATGGATAACTTATCAAAGTGGTATCGGTGAGGGCAGTTACAAGGTGATTGCATGCTTTAAAGGGATAGTTCAGTTTTTTTGAAGTGTGGTTGTATGAGCTCCATATTGCCACTAAGTAGCTATATTAGATGCAGTAGAAAGTTCTCTCCTCTCCCTCAGTAAGCCACAATTTGTTAAAGTTTGTGATGCAGAACCAGCCGCAAACAGGGAAGTATTGTACCAAAAACAAAGGGTATTTTCTCCAGCTAGAAAACTTCCAAAAAATAATACCACAGCTTAAGAGTACACCACCTAGAAATTTTTCTCATGTATTCCTCCACACAGCGCTTCCGTGATGCCAGATAAACTTTACTTTTCCGAAAAGTTAATGCACTCAAAAAAATTTCTAGGTAGCGTACTCTTAAACTGTGGTATTAGTTTTTGATTGGAGTTCTTGTAGGCGGAGAAAATACCCTTTGTATTTGGTACAATACTTCCCTGTTTAAGGCTGGTTGTGCATCAAAAACTTTTATAAATTGTGGGTCATTGAGGGAGAGGAGAGAACTTTCTACTGCATCTGATGTACTTAGTGGCCATATGGAGCTCATAAAACCCCACTTCAAAAATACTGAACTATCCCTTTAAGATCACTGCTTTTGCAAAGGAGAGTGACTCTGATCTAAGCTTGTTTTTCTGTTTGTGAATCTTCTTCAGACAACCAGACTCAACTGACGGCATTTGAGGCATTTTTGTTCCATATGAAAATACCTCTCGTTACTTCAGTGGCTCAAAAATTGTCATTATTCCACATCAATAACACCAAAAAAGTCCCAGTGTTTTTTCTTTAATCTATATTAGCGAGAACACATCTCTTTTTAATTTGCAGTGGATTATATTTAATGTGGTGGCAATGAATTAAAAAGGGATGCCACTTCTTTCTTTCTCTGATAACACAAAAAGGGAATATTGTGACATATTGTGGATAAAACAATGTCAAGTTCTGGCCTCTTGTTACTCTTGAACATTTAGTTAAATATTCAATATTGCTTTTATTCAAACAAGCAAGTAAAAAGGTGCTTGTGACCCTGGAACATGTTCGCCCATGACCCCAGATAAAGAAAAGACAAGGGGCATAATGTGTGAACAATCCTCAGAGGGATCTTCTCAGCACAGCATATAGTAGTAATGCAGCTGCATTATGGAGCTCCCCTGAGAGTGCTGCAGGAGCCTGTGTATAATCCATTCTCTATACGACCCTGGAGGTCTCTCTTGCCCACAAGCAGCAAATCACCTTCACAAAGAGCACTTGGGGGTTGTGGGCGATCATGGCTGACGACTGAGGCAGGAACACGACCGGTTCACACCGGTTCAGAGAGGAGACAGCTCCCCTCCAACTCCCAACCATAGAGGGTCTTGACATGCTGCATGTGGGGAGAGGGGCGTTAAACCCTCCCCTGATACTCCCCTCGTACGTCTCCCCTGCTGCACGAGCACCGCCGTCACATTACTTACAATCACAGTGGTTTGACAGAAATGAAATCACCTCCTCGGGATTAAGGTGCAGTGTGGAGTGGTGCGTCCACCCAGCGGCCTCATTTCGCCCTCTCTGTCTTATCCCGCTGGGAGCTATGAGGTGCTAAATCAATTTTAACCCCTCCCTCCCATGGCGGATATCACTGCCAGGTACACACCCTGATTGGACAGAGCAAACTCCATCAGGTTTAGAGTTTTGAAGGTAAAATCAGCAAACACTGAGTCGTGATTCTCTGTTGCTGTGTCTACCTCCTAAGCTGTTTGTTTCCAGCTGAGCTTGAGGAGCGTCTCCCCCGCGTGTCGTCAGGTGTGCACTCTCTCAGTCTGTCCAAGGGAAACAGAAGCTGACGTCGCCCCTCACTAACATCCATCTGGACTGCATGACTGGATCTATTTATCTTCAGCTGGATGTGTGCATAATCAGCCTTAAATGAGCTGCTATGAAACAAATATTTCCCTATATTACCTTGGATGCTATCAAAAGCAAGAGCAATACTTTTGTTCATAGTTGGACAGGCCCAGGTAATCCCAGCAGTCACCATTACAAAGCAGTCATGACCAGACGAGACATTTTATTGTTGCCATTAAATCTCAAGATGTTCTGTCAAACACTGCTGCACAAGAAAATAGGAACTGCGACTGAAAAGCCCTGTTTTTAAGTGCTCCTGTATCTCATGTGCACGACCTTATAGACATGAGGTCCACACCTCAAGAGGCCCCCCCCACCCCTCCTCAATTATCAGCTGAAAATACATCAAGTAATAAATACATTTTGATGCTGTTGTATTATTAAGTGTTCATGATTATTATTGATTATACTTCTATAAAAAATATAATAACACACTATAATCATACAGACATGAGGACTCTCCTGAAAACCAGATGCTGCATCTCAAGGGGCAAACCTCTAATAAATTTATATTAAGCAGAGACAAATATGATGAAGACATATATATATATATATATATATATATATATATATATATATATATATATATATATATATATATATATATATATATATATATATATATATATATTTATATGTATATATATATACATATATATATATACATATATATATACAGATATATGTCTGTATATATTTATTTATATATATATATATATATATATATATATATATATACACATATGTATATCTATATCTATATGTGTGTGTGTATATATATATACATATATAGATATATAGATATATATAGATATATATGTATTGATTGACTGATTGATTGATTGAAGTGGGACACTGTCAGCTCTCAGTTCGTCAAAAGTAAGTGTAAAGGTATTAAATGGTTTAATGAATATACTAGAGGTGTAAGAAAGCAATGAAACACTGATATCTCATGAAATTTTGCTCAGTATTACCACAATATTGTGAAATTTCTTAAATTATTAATCTGACAAGCCAGAAAGAAGTTTAATATTAACTCTACAGCATATATTATAAACATCATCAACCTATAGGAAGTGTCCATATAGGGCAGGTTTGCTGTGAATCACATTTATTACAAGCCAATCAGATCATGTAGACGGGATTACAAAACATGTCACACATGAATCACACATGAAGCTCAATCATTTTGGAGCTTTGCAGGATAATCTTTCAGAGTACGGACAATAAATCAGGTGGATCTAGCTGCAGATCTTAAATTAAACTCATGTTAATTTGGATCATCAGTGAATCAGTTTCTCAGGTGGATCCTGCAGGGGCATGGCGCCTTTTTGGCACAACTAGGGGGGCTACAAGAAGTGATGTCAGGAAACTTCTAATCTAGGCAAAGGATGGGAAATAATAGGATTTTATGGATACTGATGCCACGATCAATTCTGCTTATCAGCCCGGTTCTTTATCTGAGGTCTCCTGAGTCAACTCAGCCAGGCGGTGCTCCTGATCATTAATGCTGTGGCTGGTGTCTCCACCGTCCCTCTGAATGACGCAGACGCTGGATGTTGTGCTGTTAGTGTCGTTTTGTGTTAAGTGAAGCCTCTCTTTGGTGTTCTGTTAGGCACGCTGCATTGATGGGAGGTTGTTGATCACTAAGGTAAATAACAGAACTGGCTCTTAACTCACATCCCTGATCTGGGCTCTGTGACAGCATGCATCCATTTACAGCTACAGCAGTATGTGAGCTTATACCTCCCTGAGACGAGCTGCATTCACACAAACATCTACTGAAAAAAAGCTCCTGCCTTTTCATTTCTCAGCCCTGCTGTGAGCATGCTTCATTTTTGTTCTGAACACATCCATAAGCACACACTTCTTAACCAGACCCAAATGCATATTTTATGTTGCTGGGGAGGAGCCATAAAAGATCCAAACAATCAGCCGATAATGAAAAAGCCCTTGGAGTACACGTGCACATGAACACAACCACGTAGACAAGATTTTGAATACAAATCACATCATCTAAATTAAGTTTGCCGTAAATGAGGTCCCTTATTGAGACATCTTCTCATGAAATCAGATTAATTGCCAAATTAATACAGATTGATGTCATGGAGCGAGGCAGTAGAGCTCTGCGAAAGCATTAATTTCCTGAGACAGACCATTACCCGCAATCGCCTCTGTCGACCCAGCAATCGCTGCAGAGATGAAGAAAGGGCCTTACAGTGCAGAACACAATGCAGGTTCCCTTTGTTGTACACTGTTCACGGACAATTTCTGCCTTTGATTTGTGCCATCAGTAATAACGATTCATCACAAAGGCACAGTCTCTCTTCAGAGGGTTATGAAACGTCATTCCTCCCCAACAAGAGCAGTCTCTCCTGCCTCGTCCTCTCTCCCTTCATTTTCACTGAGGTAGGCTTTCATGTAGAGGGAACTAAGGGGAAGGAGAGCGAGAGAGCACGCATGTCTGTAGAGGACTACTGGCTCGGCTCATGGATGCAGTTGCCATGGTAACAGCATAGAGTACATTTTTTCTACAAACCTGATGGTCTCTCCTCGGAGTGAAAGCGAAACACAGACGGAGCAAACAAGCACAAACGATGAGAGGCAAAAAGACGATGCAGCCAGTGAGACACGGGGATCAAGGATAAAGTGGAACGATATAGACTGATGACAGGGAGGACAAAAGCTGCTGTGGCATCGCTTCTCAAAGAAAATGTCAAACAGCCTCCCCTCTGGTGAGGAGGTGGAGGGGCTGCTGCACACACAGGGCCGAGTGGGACTTTAAAGCAGGAGAAAAAGCTGCCGCTCTGACAAACCGCCCTCTCATTTCTACGAGCAAACATAACCTGCTCCACATCCCAGCCCTGACAGTGCAAAGTCATCACTGCTTAGAAGATGCACAGCACTAAATCTATTGTGCAGCTCTTGGCTGTGCTCGGAGATCTTAATCACGTTTGTCCATTACCGAGCTCAGAGCTCTCAGGGCAGCCGGGTAATCCACAAGACAGCAGGGAAACAGAGCTCAGCTATATATCTATATAAAGGAAAAAAAAATGAATCTGTGTTTTAATCTCACAACAACCAGACTTTTAGATTTCATGTTCATATAAAATCATGACATTTAGGTAGCTTTAACGCCTCAAATGAACTGTGGTAGGATTATTTTAAATTAAATTATTTTAGAGATTTAACTTCACCTCATTAAGAAGCTCATACACAGTTACTCACACAGGCTTTGGTAGGGGTGTGCGATAAAATGAAGAGTATGACGTCGGCCTGCTCTGTAAGTATCCTGAGTTATGATCTGTTATGACTTGGGGAAAAATAAAAAGGGACAACCAACCTAATGTCACTCTTTTTTTTAAAGTTTTACCTGTGATTACCAGTAACCCTCTCTTAAAGGTTAACCCTGTTAGGCTTGATTATATCAGGTTTAAAATCCTAACACACTGATAAAAATTCTCTCTCAGGTCAATGCAGAGCCTTACTCATGCTTTTATCACCTGTTGGATTGATAACTACAATGTTTTTCTTTCTGGTCTTCCTAAAAAAGAACATTTCAGCTTCAGCTGTTGAAAAATTCAGCTGCATGACCAGAGAGAGCCTGCATCACACTTGTGTTAGAGTCTCTACCTGTATCTTTTAGAATAGATGTCAAGGCTCTTTGTTGATTTTTAAATCCCATAATGTTGTTGCTTCTTTTTAATTATCGGATTTGCTTTTATCATATGTAGACCCTTTGGTATCAGGTACAGGTCTTTTAATGGTGCCCAAAGAAAGAACCAGAACATATGGTGAAGCTTCTTTTCATTATTACAACCATCTGAGGAACAGTCTACCTGAGAGCGCCACCTACTGTCCATGTTTTTAAAGGCCAACTCCAATCCCACACCTCACCCATGCACCCACGGCTCCATCTCCTTGGGGACAGGACGATGGTGTCTGACATTTCTGAAAATAAATGTAGAACTTTTAAAGGCTGGATTTTTTACAGCTACAAGAGTCACATGGCAGAGCTGGAAGAGTCCAAGCAAAGGAATGGACTGACGACAAATTAATGATGGGAAGCCGATGATAACTTCTGACAACAAGCAAAACTGGGTCAGTTGAACATCCTTTATGTCCTTTTTTTTTTTTTTAAGGAATGGCTGCTACATATACTGCACATCTTCTTTTCTCGACTTTACCCATTAAATGCTGCTCTGTTTGTATTGTTTAAATTGTTTGGAAATAAATACAAATGTAATGACAAAAAGCCAAACTCAAGACTTTTTTATCTGGCTTTAAGCTAATTTATTTGTTACTATTATTTCCTTTTATTTATTCATTCATTTTTTTATCCTCTTAATCTGTTTTATTTCTCTATTTTAGTTCAGATTTATTCTTCTATGGTTTATTTTCTGTTGAATGATTTTTCTTTGTGTTTTCCTATTTAGATAGATTTTATTGAACATTTGGTATTCTGCCATCTCATTTTCCTGTTTTATCACAATGTACATTAAGAGTTTTATTATCTGAAAAGTTATGACTTCAAAAATTGTATTTTAGCGGGTTGTTGTCTTATTTCTTGTAAAGGTTCATGCTGGATATGGATCAGGAGGGTGGGTAGAGTCTTGTATTTGATTGTATTCAATTTTCTACTTTTTCATGTAAAGCAATTTGTGCTACAAGATTTTGCATGAAAAGTGCTAAACAAATAATGATTGATTGATTGATTGATTGGTTGATTGATTGATATTTAAGTATTGCTGATTCTTGCATCAGTCTCCAGATTGGAACAGCATTGGCTAATATCGTAAAAAGAAATCCCCTCACTATGTCCCATCCTGTCAGACTCAAGAAACTAATGTGGTGGAAGATCTGTAAAATGCAGTGTAGAAATTATTCAGGTGACGCTTTGCTGGTTGAAGTTATTAATTGTTAAATATGTCATTTATGAAACTCACCAACATCCAGAAATGACCCTTGTAGAAAACATACAGATGTGGCGTTTGTTCATGTTTTAACCATCTAACATTAAAACAGTTCCTTGATCACCATCTTGTCACCGAGGTCAACAGAAAATGTTTGCTGAGGCTGAGAGCACACACATCACCACCTGCTGAAAGCCTTAATCAATAATTGGTTCAGAGAGGACGTGCACAGGTCTACTGAGATCATTTACAATAAAACACTTCATCACACTTAATTACACACATTTCACTTTGCAAAGAGGGTCAAGCTGCAGGTCAGATCTTCTGGTCTGAGGTCAATGGGGTCAGATAGAAAAGCAGTTTTTTGAATGGCTGAAGAAACCAAAGAGAAAACGTCAGAGTGTGAAGGTGTGAGGGTCGCTGCTATTACAAAACGCCAGAGATGCACATGATCATCTGCTGCACAGGAGACCACGTAACAAGGCATCTATAACCTAGGAAACATACATGTGGAAATATCCAAATATATTCTTAAAATAATCAGATCATCACAAAACTCAGGAACTCAGGAAGAATGGGCTTTATAATGTAAGAACCCACTGAACTAATCCCTTTACTGGCTACTATCTGCTCACTGGAGCTCCACTTCTAGCACCTTCTAAAGCCAGGGAGAAAGACTGATCTACATGGGTCTTCAAGTCCTCCTCATACCTTAAGTTAGAATCACAGAATTTATTTTTGACTGCATAAATGCACTGATAAACAGAAAGTGACACATTTTGGTCTCAATCCGCAGCAGAGTCATTAGCTCCAGCTCGGATCCGTGGTTCATATCATCAGAAGCTCAGACTCTTGTTCTCCCTGTCTGTGGAGATAATGACCCAAACTCACTGATGGAAACAGGATCACCCTGCTTTATTAAAGGCTTCCTAGTTTCTACTTGTGCTTTATGTTCTTTCAGCTAAATGCAATCTTCAGGATGCAGAGATTCAAGCGAGGAACGATGTGTTGAGGGTCAGCAGTTATGTCAATTTCAGCTGTTATGCAGATGACAGTCATCATGAGTATTAATGAAGCCGGATGACACCAACTTGTAAACAAGAGGTTCACCTTCAGGACAGCAGGACCTGGATTTCTACAGATTTTCAGCTTCTAAACCCTCTTCAGTGGATGCAAGAAGCACAAGTACTGTCAAGTTAAATCATCTTTATTTCAGGATTACATGGGATTTCTGAATGTAACTCTCAAAGAATGAAAAAGGATTGTTAGAAGATAGATTCTTAAATGTCTGCTGTTATGTTTCATTTTGCACTTTTATTGAACAGTTTTCAGGGTTACAAAAACATCTATTTCCCTGCCTGCAGTGAATCAAAGGCGTAAATATGAGAAATGAAGTTAATGTAAAAGCAAAGCAACACAAATCTACTTTGATTCTCTTGTTGTGTTAGTAGGCTTGTAGGTTGGGATTGATTTGATTGGCATGCAGCTAGCACCACAGTCATTCAAGTAGTTGTTGTTTAAAGTGCAGAGCAGAGCCTTGTACAGCATAGGTCCAGATTAGCATGACGGGGGAAAGGGGTGGGGGGATTCAGTGTATCGATGATAGGGCTGTCACCTTATATTCGATATTCGAACAACTGTTCCAGCATGGGGCTAAATATCTGTAACTGGACAGTAAATAAATATTCAAATGTAAAATATGAGTGTAGCAGCACATCAGCGCGTCTGGAGCAGTGGACCGTTTCATCCAACAGAGGGCGCTCTCGGCGCAGCTTGACCGTCAGCCACATAAACTAATCTCTTGACCTCAGTAAACAAAGAATCGCCACTCTGAGCTCCGAGGAGCGCTGTGTGGTAGTATTTTGGGCTCTACACCATTGATGGAAAACTTCAAATCAAAGACTGGGCCGCAGGGTCCTTACCAAAGACGCGGATTAGAGAGTCTCTGTCCTTTACTACTTATAACTGAATATCTTCGGTTATTTGCGTGTATGTTTGAAAACTGTTCAGAGTTTGACTTTGAGGAAAACCGACAGCCTTAATTGATGATCATGACAGTTTTAATGATAGTCCCATCCGCACTGATGTTTTAAGCAGTAATATGTATGCACCTGCAGCTCCACTCTGAAGGTGGCAGAGAAAGAATGGGGAAACCATTTCATCCTCGTTTGCTCCATCTCCAGAGGTAGTATAAAAGACAAAATACTGGTGAAAGGGGGACTCTGCATCACACTGTGAACTGACCCAGACATAACAAGCGTGAATGCCTCCAGGAGTGATCTTGGTGGAGCTTTTCTGTAAAGGCACTGTGGCCCCATGAGTGCAGCTGTGACTGTGAATCTCCAGCAGGGCGGATCAGGGGTGCACTGATAATTCTGCTGTCTGGCATCACCATCCTAGTGAGGCACTGCAGCTGGACAGCTTCAGTCACCAAAGGAGTCATAAAATGTGATAAATAATGATTTAATCACAGATTTGTCACTGTGGTTTTACTAATACAAAATCTCACTGCACCTAGCAGCGAAATTAAAAAAACATCTAAAAGGATGTATTAGACCTGGAGCCCTCCAAGGACCAGTAAAAGAGCCTCTAAGCACAGCTGGCTTCATGGAGATCTATTGCATGGTCCTGTGGATGTCAGCAAACAATGAACCACTAGGGTACTGAACAGAGCTGAGAGGGTTTCAGGCAGGGTGAAAGTTTTTGTGCTTGGCCCTCAGAGAGTCTTTTCTCATGATGTGACTGCCAGATGTCATCAGCCTGGCTTGAAGCTCTCTACAACATTACAATAAAGATATTCTGAAACAAAAAACAATGCAAAAAACAACAGTCAGATTATCAGCTGGTCCTAAATGCCAGCAGAACACAGAAAAGACAGAGCGTTGCTCCTGTACTACTTCCCTGCATTCCCTCCCTTGAAGATCTATCCAATAAGCTCCAAATGGTCAGGTACCATCATCATTAAGAGATACAAGTGGCTCATTTCTTCTCATGAACATTAACCACAGAATACAGACCTGTGACCCCTACAGCCTCTAAAGGTAGTATGGGAGGCAGAGCCTTCAGTAGTCTGGCCCCTCACCTCTGAAGGTTTTTGAGATAAAGATTTTAAATTGTTCATTTTTACAAAGCTTTAAAATTGGCTTTAAGACACCTGATCAAGGGGAATGGCTCAAAAAGAGCATTAGCCTTTTTGTGGAGCTGCAGCACAGGGTTTTTAAATGTCCCTGCTACATGATGACTCACGACTACAACTTCTGTAGAGGTGTAATGTGGGCTTATCTAAATCCAATTAAAAATAACTCTATGATCCAAAAGAAGAAAAATCAGTTAACTGACACCAAGACTGTCAACAAGTGTGATGTCATGTGAGGCTGACTTGGGTACAGACTACTTCCTTGTCATGCTGCTATGTGCTTTAACCTCTCCCTCTCTCTTACACTCTGTATGAACTGTCTCGTACAACTGTACATCTTTAATTGTCTCTTATGAGATACTTACACTCTTCTTCAGGGTTTTGGGCTGTTTTGTTTTTTTGGTTCCTCTGAATGTTCTGCTGCTGTGGACCCATCTGACTCCAGCTGTTTCAGCTACAAAAGCCCTCAATGCAATAATCATTGTGAATAACAAACTGGGTCTAAAAGCTGCTTGATTTTAGACAGCTATAATCACCAATACCCTCATTTCATCACATCTCTGTTAGAATCATCAGGTCAACATCTGAATCCAAATCAGTTTCTCTCTAAAATCACGCGCACTGGTCTCATCCTTGTTTTTTCAGTATAGTCAGTCAGCAGCTACGACTCTAAAGCATGAACACTCCAACCTACTCCTCTTGGAAAGCAGCAGCAGTTTTGTCTGACATCCCTCTACCTCCCTGATCCAGCCTGAAGCCTGTCAGAGCCTCTCAGAGACGGAGGCATGAAGGCTCAAGGACACTGCTGTCTTTTCAGACATCACATACGTTCTGTCATAAACACTGACACCACGCAGCAACACTGATAGGAGCCACGCAGGCATCGCCCACGGAGCTGCTACGGTTTGTTAAGGACTGCAGTGTTTTCCTGGTTCCTTTTATCCATCTCTTTCTCTGCCAACAGCAGTGCTCTCCACATTACTCTGCTGCTTTTCCAGGTGAGCTACAAGCCATGTTGGTAGAAGACTGGGTGAGAAGACCGAGGCTCGAGGAAAGTGGAGCCACTACACCAGAATAACACAACAAGCTTATGCAATCCCCTCTTTGGCGAAGAAAATTCACATTTGCTCTGTGGAAGCAGGCACGGCTTCATCTCAGCTGAGAGGATTTGATAAGAATTTATTGATACTAATGTCATTATCAATTTTGCTTATCGACACAATTCTTCATCTATTCCCCCATCATCTAAGGCTGTGGTCCCTGACCTCTTTGCCCCACTACCCAGTTTTGTGTAATAGTTTAATGTAACACAGGATCAGACAGAGCTATGGTCAGTCCATCTGTCTTCTTCCACTTATCCAGCTTAGGCAGCAGCCTAAGCAGAGAAGCCCAGACTTCCCTCTCCTTGGCAACTTCATCCAGCTCTACCCAGGAGAGCCCGAGGGGTCCCCAGGCCAGCTGAGAGACATAGTCCCTCCAGCGTGTCCTGGGTCTTCCCCGAGGTCTGCTACCGGTGGGACGTGGCCCAAGGAGCTATGAGCTTCTCTCCAAACCCCAACAAAGAGACACTAACGAAGACTCACCTGTTTTTATCAGTTGCTTCAGAATGACTTTTAGGAACACCATTGTCTGAGAGTCACTAAACTGCTACAGTGAATATCTAAAGATTACATTAATTAGTGATGTTTTTTATTAGTTCTTCACTTTGAATGGATCCTTTCACATGATGAAGCCTTATATGTCTCTTTGTAAGTTTTAAAGGTCTGTCCAAACAACAAAGTCAGCAGCATTGGGACTTTTCCACATCCTCCTGTGATAATTGCCAGTAGCTTCCTGAAATGGAAGATTTTCCCATCCCTCAAATAGATCTACCATTTTTACATCAGTAGTTACTAGCCCAATGGCTTGGGGGGTCAAGCCAAGTGCAGGGCACAGACTGTAGAGCCAATGAATGTGGTTCTGAACTGACCAATAACCACAGGCTGGACCTATCAACCAATCAGATGGTGAAAGAAGCCCAAACAGACTGTTTAAGAGTGACAATACAGGGTACAGGGCCTGGGGCACACATCCTACCCAAGACCAAAGGGTGTTTTATTTTGAAAGGTTGGCTAGAATAGAATAAACCTTTATTCGTCCCACACGGGTAAGTTGCATCCTCGAATATCCGTCTGAACCGACACTCCAGGTTCTCTGTCTCTGTCTCTGCTCTGGTGGCAGAAAGTGTACAACCTGAGATAAACCTTGTGCTTATGCACTCTCCTACCTGTGCTCATACAGAAGTTATAAAAAAATATTTGACAAATTCACGGCACACATGAGCGCTCAACTTCCTTATGTGGAGCGATTTGATTCAGAGGTTGAAACTATTACATTTTTCATCAGTGATCAATAGAAACATCAGATCAGCTCAGATTAAATCAGTAGACTGGTGACTTAAAATGTCACTTTTTAAATATCTGATAAAGACAGAGTGAGTCCTCATGTCTCTTTTTGTAGGGTTTAGAAACAAGCCTGTGGCTCCTTCTGATCCTGCATTAAGGAGACTTGTACTCTGCATAACATGCAAAACTGCCACCCCCCCCCCCCCCCCCCCCCCACACACACACACACACACACACACACACACACACCAACTGGAAAATGTCACATTCACATTGTCAGTCACAATCTTTATGAGCCAACAGGATGATAGAGAGTTTGTACAGCAAACTCTTGACACAGCCCGTTGGCAGGGGTAAAAATGTCTTTTCCATCCATAAATGCTTTCAGTGCTGCTCTTTGTTCTTCATTTAATGAAGAAATGATTCCAGCTCTGATAAAAATGTGACTAAAGCAGTCAGCATCCATGCTAATCTGCTTAACTGATTGAGCAGTGCCTCTGCAGACTGAGCTCCATCGCTTGGCTTGGAGCTTTGCAAGATGGATCTGTCTGATTACAGACATATAATCAGGCAGATCCAGCTGCATTGCAAGGTTAGGTCAGGGATACTCAGGGAGAACTGGCATGTTCTTTGAACATTAGCCATTGTGAACATACTCTAGCAGTCAGTAAAATCAAATGGGGCGGCATGGTGGCCCAGCAGGTACTGCATGTGCCTCACAACATCAAGGTTGTCGGTTCGATCCCCCCAGATGGTCAGGGGGAGTTTCTGGGAGAAGTCTGCGTGTTCTCTCCGTGCATGCTTGCGTTCTCTCCAGGCACTCTGGCTTCCTCCTACAGACCAAAAACATGCTTATTAGTTTTTTTGTGACTCTAAATTGCCCTTAGGGCAATATAGCCCATATGAGTGTGAGCATGTGTCGACCAATGTCTGCTGGGATAGGCTTCAGCAACCCCCCCAACGAGACTTCATGTAAAATATGACTTCTTCATACCTTAAAGCACGCAGATCCATCTTGCCAAGCTCTAACCTCCAGTGACTTCACAGCCAAAAGCTGGATGGCCCAATCGAAGAAGAGAGGTGGAAACTGAAGACGTGATGACAGCAGGAAGTGACTGCATGTTGAAAACAATGTCAGCTTCTGAAGTGGTCTCCGTGGACGTAGCAGTATCAGTGGTTTTATCAGAAATGGACTCAATTTCTTCTTTAAAAGAGGAGCAAAGAACGTCACTTAAAGCTTTTCTTAGGGAAATCATGTTTTTTTTTTTTAAGGATTATCAAATCAGAGAAGCTAAAAAGCTGGAGATCACTGCTGGGAAACTGGGAGAGATGTGTAAATACTCCAGTTAGTTTGTGGTAGTCGTGGTTACTCAGCAATACCTGGTGAAATCTGCTCTCCTCAGAATTTTACTGGGAGAACTTGGTGGGGATTGTTGTTGACGAGGTTCATGTCACATATAAGTGGTAAATGATACATCTGTGTGGTATAATTTAATGTTAGACGATAGTCTAAGGACTGAAATATAGTTTAAGCTAATGGCTAACAACAGGGTGTTGCTGCTACGTCATACTGTGGCTTGATATGATTGGTCTGTGATGAGTGTGACTGGCAGAACGTTCATCCAATCACCAGCTACTGTATTTTTTTTAAGGTTCTGACTCTGAAAACATTTTCTATGGGCTCTTCTCCAGATGGACTAGTGAAACATTTCCGTGGCAAATATATGGAACTGTCTGTCTGGCGTGTCAGGTTTAACAATCTTGTGGATCCTCTCCAGTTTTAAGGAGCTTATTGTGCAAATAACTTATCCTGTTGCACTGTCTCTCAAAGCAGCACAGTTTTCAGGCACATGGTGGTCTATACAGTATTTCAATCGTGGCCTCAAAAACAATGGAAACAAAGCAGACCATGAGTTTTGCCTGAGCAGCCTTTCCATAAGCTGATTCAATATGAACTGTGGCAGACACGACATCCAGTTACAGAGCGTTTAAGTGTAGCTGACCCTTGTCATGCTGCGCGGGGGCTCACTGATGCATGCTCCAGGAAGGACATCTCACCACAGACAGGTCTGCCCCTGAAGCTGACACAGGGACTACAAATGCAAAGTTTCTCTTCTTTATCTCTCCCCTCTAACGTAGATACTCTGACAATCGAGCTTGAGGGAAAGTAACAGTTTGAGAGGACACTCACAGAAGTCTGGGGTAAGAAAATGAGGACAGGGGAGCACATGGGTGGTTGTGCAGGCATCATCATCAAGCTCGGGGGTAAGAAGACACAAGCTGGCAAGTAAGAGCATGCTGCCTCCTAAGTTCACTGACAAAGCTGGGCTAAGCCCTCAAAATGACACACAGATCTGTGCTGCTTAAAGCATTACCCTTCAAATGCTTGGTTTTTGTTACTTTCACATTTGTTCTCAGCGTGTTTACAGCGACAGTCACTTAAGCCTTTTCCAAACACGTCTCCACCATTATGTCAAAGTAATTATAGTGTCACAGCACAAGCCCAGACTGATTTACAGAGGGAAACATTTTAAAGATGGATTACTTATAATAACAAATACAAAACCCCTGAGATGAATAAAATATGTAGCATTGTGCTCTTGATGTTGATTTGATCTCTGAGCCTCCTGTTCTATCATTTTCTCTCCAAAGTGTCACATTCTCAAAGGCCACTGTGTAATTGTCTCAGTGTGAAGCCGTAATGAGACACTGTCACAATGCTTGCACTTCCAAACCACATCTCCAACACTGTAATCTATGATTGTTTCCTGTAGTTCAGAGCAGCAATTACAGCTGATTTTAAGCTTTGGTGAAATGCTGATGCCAAAGAACAACAGACAGGTCTGTGCGGTTTGAGCCTTGCAAACATGGTCATTTAACTGTTTACAGCAAACTCTCACATAAGCACTTTTGTTGTTTACACGTTAGACGTCTTAAAGCTGAACATCAACAATTATTAATGTGGGGCAGCTTCATCTGTTCAGTTCATTAATTAAAATTTTTAAATTCATGCTCAAAAAAATAATAGTCGAGGCTTCGCTGCACTGAGTTACTCCTTTCCATGCTTTATCAAAAGTGAGGCCATAAAAAGATGAATGTTGAAAAATGTGGGACTAATTTTAATGTTCCGCATTCTGATGGGCACCTGAACATACCCTGATAGACTCGAAGAACGATCTTGTCTTATCATTAGGTTTTTTTCATGCTCCGATGTGTTGGTATTTTAGTAGGTTTATCTGTGGCTTAAGTGGGTATCATGCACAGGCCTCTCGGACATAATGGTCTTTCTGTTGCACAGCGGCAACATCACCCTGTAGGCCAGAGGTGCTTCAGCAGAGGCTTCCCTGCAAGCAAAGTTCTCCAATACCAGCCCTAGTTTTGTTATTGAAGGACATACAGATAAAAGATGGACAAAAAACAGGACTTATATGGAGCAGAAAACAATACAAAGACCTCACGATGATGGAGAAATGTTAAAATTCCTACATACAACCATTTCAGTCCTGATGTTCTGTCCTCTGGCTGCAGGGAGTCCATGAGAAACAGTGACACCAGCTGAACTGCCAGCTCGAGCACAGACATCACATTTAATAGTTTGACAATGCAAAGAGCTAATCAGCCAATCACATGGCTGCAGCTTCTATTCAAGCACAACCATCTCTAGGTTTTTAAGAGTAGGTTTTTTAAGTTCTCTGGGCAAAAATGCCTTGTTGATGCCAGAGGTCAGAGGAGAATGGTCAGAGTGGTAGATTATAGAAAGGCAACAGGAAGTCAAATGAACACTCACTACCACCAGGGTATGCAGAAGGCCATTTCTGAACACACAAGTCATGAACCTTGAAGCAGATGGACTACAACAGCCTGAGACCACACCGCGTATCATTCTTGTCAGCTAAGAGCAGGAAACTTGAGGGCCTAACTGTCCAAACTGGACAATAGAAGACTGTAAAAATGTCTTCTGGTCTGATGAGTCTGGATTTCTGCTCCACATTCAGATGTAGGCTCAGAGTTTGGTGTGAACATCATGAAAGCATGGATCCATCCTGCCTTAGATCAGCCGCTCAGGCTGCTGGCTGTGTGATGGTGTGGGGGATATTTTCTTGGACCACTTTGGGACCCTTAGTACCACCTGATCATGGTTTAAACCCCACAGGCTCTCTGAGTATTGTTGCTGACCATGTCCATCCCTTTATGACCACAGTGGACCATCTTCTGATGAAGACTTCCAGCAGCTTCATGTTTAAAGCTCAGATCATCTCAAACTAGTTTCCAATGAGTAGCAGATCTCAGTCCAATAGAGCACTTTTGGGATGTTCAGGGGACAAATCTGCAGCAACTGTGTGATGCTATCATGGAGATATGGACCAGCATCTCTAAGGGATGCTTCAGGTCCTTGTTGAATCTATGACATGAAGAAATAAAGAGCTCTGAAGGTGAAAGGGGGCTCCAGGCAGGTACTAGCAAGGTATGCCTAATAAAGTGGCCTGTGAACGTGTATGACATATAAGTAAAGAGTTAAAAAGACAAGATTAATTTCTGAAGAGAGAAACAGTTTAATTAAAAAGGCACATTTCTTCTTAATACCAAAGTTTAACTTGTATTCTTCTTTGGGTGACTTATTTTCATTAAACGAAAGTAAATTGAAAGACTTTCTATTGACTGGTTCTCTTTTGTAAAGTTTTTACAGAGTCCATTTCTCAGTTACAGCACCGTCAACTCTCCACATTCACAAAATCTTTGGACACAATTTATACCCCCGATATAAAGACAGCATTAGTGTACATACATCATTAAAATTAAGATGTGAGGATTAACGAGTGCCTTCTGCACTTAACTAGACAAACTAACATCCACTTGGGAAAGGCTTAAATTAAACCACTTGGAAAAATAAAGACGAACAATGGATTTAATGTAAAAAATAAATCAAAAGTAATTAATGATAAATGATTAATCAATATTTACTCATTAATGCACTATTCAGCACAGACAGCTTCCTAATCAAGGCCACTTTGGATCTAATCAGTGTTTCTTTAATACAGGATTTACTTGTGAAAATAAACAAAGAAGTGAAGCTGATATTCTTTGTAAAGGTAGGAAGTGATTTCACAGACTGCACTGTTCAGCAGTCATGAGAAAGTCCTGCAGCCTATCTGAGCTAAAGGACAACATTAACAACAATGTAATCAACAAAAAACAACAAGCAGAGAGCAGTGTGCATGCACTCTGCAGATATGATTTACCCTAAAAGATCAATTAAGGAGCAGTGAATTAAGGAGCTATAAGGTGGGTTTGTCTTTCATTCTCAGAGAGTCACGGGGGGAGTCGATGGTCAAGGCTCATCTGAAAAGATCCCTGATCGAATAAACTTTAGTTTGATTTGAACTTTCCTTTTCTTGGAATTGTTATTGAACACATCATAATGGCAATGTTAACATCTGCTCATTCAGATTCATTTGGTTCATTGAGTTTGTTTCCAGAGGTCATCATGCAAAGACTAAAAAGTGGATTTTAATCTTCAGGGGTGTCGGCAAAGTCTGGGTGTGCTTTTCATGTCTGTTTCAGCAGTAAAGAGGATTTTTTCTTGTTGCAGAGGCCGGAGGCTGCACTTTGACATCATTTGATGCACTGAGCAGATGTGCTTGAAATTTTTGTTCTCTAGTGCCAGACCTGATGGGCTCGAACATCACTGATTTTTAGGTTTTGCAGATGATAAACTATCTGAACCCTACTCCCACAACAGATTAAGTAAGAGGTGCTACTGAAGCCTCTCCTCACAAAGTAAAGTGTGTGATGTCTTGAACTAACTGCCACTCACTGCAGGAGTGTCCTCAGCCCTGCACGCTGACTCACAGGCACAAATGATGCAGAGGAAACACAGAGAGAAAAGGGCAACTATGACTGTGAGATGCTTGGACTCAGAACTGAAAATACTGTGACTCTTGCACGTGTGTCAAACAGTGATGGTCGATATTTTCAGTTCAATTTTTTGTAAAGAAATGTTGCATCACTGGTGAACATACTGTAGAAGTCATCAAAATCAGGTATATGAACCCAAGTTACACCCATGTATCCTCATCAGATCATACACTTTAGAGACTAACCAACATTAAACAAAGTTTGTGTGGTGATTTGACATGAGAGTAAAAAGTAGGAAGGTTGTCCAACTAGAAAAGAAAAGTAAGAGTGTTATTTTGATATTTATCACCATCTAAAATATCAGTTATCATGTTATCAAGTCATCATTACAGGTATGTTCCAGGTAAGTATCGGGTCAGTCAGACTCAAAATGTTCAGGTCTATTTCATCACAGGTCTGCACCAGGAAACGCCTTCTGTCCTCTATGAGGATCTTTAGTCAGACTGACAGAAGGCCACCACTGTAACACAGACACATATTTGATAAAAACTTTAGAAACAAGTTCAGCTTGACTGTCCTCATATTCTGATTATGGCAGGCTCACTGAGTTGGTAAAATCCAATAATCAATAATAAACAATCATACACATGGTTCCTAGAAGTCTCCACAGCGCACCAGCGGGCAGGTTTTCCCTGCACCTCAGAGTGGATAATAACAGAGAGGGAAATACCTGATCTGTTGTGAAATCTCTCCCCTCCAAGCGGGAAGTTGCAAATCTTGCCTCATGACCCTGTTTCAAGCTCTGACACAATACCTGCTTTGTTTCCAGCAGTGTTAGCACGGCTGCTGCAAAATTCATGTCGGTCTCTCTGTTTGGTGGAAAACTGATATTCACCCTGTTGATGTTGTTGTTATTTCTTTTGCATGATCAATTCATACTGCTCAAGATCCTGCACCAGAATTCACTGAGGAAGGAAACACACAGTTGTTTTGAGTTTTTAAAAAGCTGGCATCACTGCTTCCTCTACGTCAGAGATCCTCGGATGGTGTCTCAGTTCTCCAGAGTGGCTTGTGGAGTTGCTTCATGTGTCTTCAACCCGGTCCAGGGACAACCAGGCCTATAACTACCAATCCAGGCTCTTCAATTTCCCCTCCCTGCCAGCTGCCTGCCAGTTACCAGCCAACTTTCAGCCACTGGAAGCCCCCTCACTTCTCTGGGGTTGTGCCTAAACTCCATTGAAAACATGTCCATTCATGCATTTGTAGGATGTCTCCATGAGATGGTGCTTTCTTCACAAGATGGCAAAGACTCAACCTTTTGCTTGGTTAGTAAAATCAGATCCAAAATCAATGAAGAGCGAACTTGACACCAAAAATTCACCCAAATATGGCCTATCAGGGTGGGCAGGCCCTATCAGGAACCTGTCAGGGACCAGCCAAGACCCTATCAGGGAAAGTGGGGACATTTTAAGTTACTGTATCTGTAAGTACTACTTAAAAATAATGTTCTGATCTCCACAGAGTCACTTTCTGTGCTCAAGCACAGCATAAATAAAAACATTAACATGTGAACATCACTCACCGTCTCTACAGTGGGACTCAACAACACAGACTTATTCAAAAACTGGTTTAGTTCACAAAGTTTATCCTTTTGAAAGCTGCTCCACTTTTCCACATCACTGACAGCGTCTCAGTCGACACAGGTGTTATGGTGTAACAAGTTACCATGCAATCTGTTGTCCTGTAGTCCGGTATAAACACTAGAAAGCGTTAAAAGCACCTCTTTTTTGTTTGTTAACATCAATATCATACTGTGTGTCAAACATTCATCTGTTAAATCCCTCACAGGACATTTGACCTCCTCTTTTAAATGACTCCTTCTGTAGTTAGCTTAGCTTGCTAACTTCCGTCCCATAATGCAGAGTGGACTCGTAGTCATAGCATAGCTGGCTGTGCTGTAATGATGTAATGTTAATTTATTATATCAAATGATGATGCAAAATAATAATACAAATATTATTGTTCCTTATTTATCATTTATCTCCAACATTCAAACAAAAATGTGCAATTTTGATTTTAATTATAGCCAAACATTTCTTATGTTCTCAGCAAAGCTACTGACTTAACTAACTTAACACTGACAATTTTGTTTTTATGTGATGCCTGGTAACCACAGTTTGTATGTCTTGTGATTAGACTTTGTTTTACTGTTTAATGGTAGGTGTGGAGGAAGAATAAGAATAAGCTCTCATTGTTTTCCTTTGGTACAATAAGTAATTTTATGATTCAGCAGGCATCAAAATCAAATGATGAGATAACTTACTGTACTCATGTGGTAATGCACTCCCGTTCTGTGCGTGCTGCACCACAGAGGATGCTCTGTGGTCAGATCAACTGTATCTTACCTGGATACAGCAGTGGTATTTTCTGATTGGCTGATATGCAGCTGTTTGTTATTTTTTGATTGGCTGATGAGTAGTTGATCTTGTTGGCTTGGTCATGTCAAGCTCCCGTTGAGCTCTACGATGCTCAGAGTGTCTTGCTACACGTTCCATGAAACTCTGTGGGCATTACATAATCAATTTTCATGCTTGAGAAATACCAGGTTTGGTGTGTGATAGTGTGAAAAGGGTCAAATGTGTGTGTCACACGCTGAATGTGTGAGACTTGAGAGCCCGGGTTGCAATGTGGCTCACTTCAAAATGTGAACATGCAGTGTAAAAATGAATCCAAAGGAAATGTGCAAATTACTGGCATTTTAGTCAACTGTTTATTCGACCTGAAGGTGTGAGAAGCACCTTAAACACACTAAAGAGCACATAAAAGCTAAAAAAGCACTAAAAAAAATCCTCTTTAGTACATAAACACATTTGAATGTACTGATATCTGTGCTGTGATTTCTCTTTTGGGACCTTAGAATGGATCCAAACCTGCTGAGAACATATTCACTGAAGTTGTCCGCTGTATATCACAGAGGGACTTATTTCAGCTCTTATTTGTATGTAAACTGCATCTGACTGACACAAAGTGTCTATGAAGCCTTGTGTCAAACTGCATATGCATAACATTATGCTAATGGTCATGCTCGGCTGCGTTTTGCGAGCACACGTCCTTGTAACAGAGCTCATCAGACAGAGCTGTCCTCTGTGGGAGTAAATCCAGAGAGGACAGCTCTGCCACAGGCCTTGGATATCTGCTGCAGGAAGGACAAAACTAACCGCCTGCCACTGATCTGCCGTTTATATACGCCGCAGTCCCTCTGAGGCGGTTCCTCCAATTTTCTCTCACCCTTAGAAGTCATACAGATGGCAATAAATCAACAGGAAACGGTGGTTTCAGGGAGCCTTCACAGCAGGACTGGTCTCCTCATGGGCTTCTTTGAGTTATTGTCACACTCTCTTACTGTATTTATCTCAGGGGATAAAGGTGGATCTGCTGCCAGTGCACAGGAGGCTGTGAGGATTCCTACCAGCCAGCCTTACGTACTTTTTAAAACATCCCATTGAATTAGGGATCAATGCAGAATTTCTGTGAATCTGTCAAAGCCACGACATCAACAGAGAGTTTAAGAGCTTTTTCCTGAGATGCTGAATTCATTGGATCCCTCTCTTAGGGATGGGGAATACGGACTGAAGGGTGCGACATGGAACTTCATAAAAACAGAGGTTTACAAATAGCTTTGATAGAACATCCCAGAATAACTAAATGAACATTAAAATCAGGACCAGAACATGCCAAAGAGAATCAAGAAATCAGAAAGATGTCCTCGGCCTCCTGCTGGATGGCAGGAACTAACACCACAACTACAGCCTCAACTAGTGTCAGGAGGCTAGATTACATAACATTTGATGGGCTTCAATCCTGACGAGGTGCAGTTTGAAAGCAAACCAAGAGAGAAATGAAACAATGCTGCAGCTTCACCCCCGAACCAAACTGACACACTTAACTGTGAAAGCAGCCTAGGTGCTAATGTTCTCCCCACTGGGCTCAGTTTAACTCCAGTGTGTCTCATATATTCCACTAAAACAACAGTGTGTCTCGTTTATTTGAGAACTTTCATTCAACACTGACCTGTCAAGCATTATGAAAAACCTATTCAATTGAAAAGCAGTTCCAAATAAAAACATTTTCACAATATTATCACACAAGCACCATTACTGACATTTAGCAGCAGTCAGCTGTAGACTGACTTGGTGTCATTGTTAAGCATCTTTTTCACTCAGTTCGAGGGCTGGCATCCTTTAAATAATCAGCATCAACATGATCTTTGTGGACATAAACAACATGATCTTTCCCTGAAATACATGTTAAAATGTCAGTCCCAGCCCTACCCTCTCTGAGTTACTTGTACCGAAAAGTCTCTTTATGGCCCAGACTAACACTGCGCAGTGCTCCAATGGGAGAAATTAAGAAAACTTAGAGAGTTGATGGTCCCGGGCTATTTTGGCACAAATGGGCCTCCTGCTAGCTCACAACAGCACCCCGTGCCAGCTGAGCACATCCTGCTGCTGCACAGCTAGCCAGAGCAGCACTTAGCTGCTGTTAGCTAATGGGCTGCTTAAAGAGAGAGTGGGCAGAGGGGCTGTGGGCCTGAGCGTCAGCGCGGCGTGCTGCAGGTGCAGAGCATCCTCACACAAAGAGGCAGCGGCTGGAGTGCATGAGTCATTGCCAGTGTTCTTGTGCTTGCCTACGTTCCTCCTCACTTTGTCTCCACACACACACACACACACACACACACTGAAGCTCTTCCATCATCCGAGGGGGCTCGGCACACTCCAAAATATTTTGGCTACGGGCCCATTCACATTCTCCATACCAGGGCACAGAGAATGAAGCTGTAACATGGCTATCTACAGCTCTTCCACATGCGTGCAAAATACCGCAGTGTCCCAGCAGTGAGAGGAGAGAGAGAGGAGTCTGTAACAAATGACCAAAGTGATCCTCAATCAAAAGAATATTTCACACACACAATATGGCCACGGTGCCCGCAGCATCACCCACTGTCCCTGTCATGGCCCATTTGAAGCTCGCTCCCGGTGCCCGTGGGAGAAGGTGGCACGAGGCCACACCATATGGTCTTCTATGTGACGGCTGCAGCGCTCTGCAGGAGGGCTGAGCTATAAAAGACAGCTCCTGTTCATCAGGCTAATGTCGCTCTGATAGAGGAGGTTTTCCTCATTACTCGACCACAGACCTGAGCCTCAAAGCACCTTTGCCGGCCACAGAAGCCAGCATTAGAGACAGGCTTTAAAAAAGGATGCTGGTTTGGTGATCCTCACTTCAGATGAAGACATTTGGTGGAGAGAAAGGCTGATCCAGGGAGTAACATTTGATCAGTCTCTCTCTCTCTGTCTTCTCACTCCAGTGCCCTCAGTGATCTGATAGGCCTGGAATAATAAGCAGTTAGCGTGTTATCTGCTAAAAGCTCCATTACAGCACGCAAATAAAGCTGCACAAATCTCAGCAGGTGCAACCCAGCAGCAGCAGCGCTGAGTAATAACAGGGGAGGCCATCACAGTGACATGTAATTATCATGTGCTGAGGTTTAAAAATCACTAGAATGGCAGGTAGTAATATACGCTCAGGACGCTTTACATTGAAATTAAGCCTGTGTATACGGTTGGAGAGAAGCAGGGTCTGGTGTCAGCTGGTCAAATAAGAGAAAAATAATATGTTCAGATAAACTATGATAAAAAATGTTGTAATATAGAATTAACAAGGGTCAGCATGGAGAAGCAGCGGGTAGGTTGGTCAGGGTCTGCATGTTCTCCCCATGCATGTGTGGGTTCTCACTGGGCTCTCCAGCTTCCTCCCACACACCAAAAACATGCTCATTAGGTTACTTATTGACTCCAAAAATTGCCCTTATATATGAGTGTGAATGGTTGTTCATCTCTTCATGTGGCCCTGTGATCGGCTGGCAACTACTTCAGGATGTACCCCACTTCTCGCCCAATGTCAGCTGGGACAGGCTCCAGAAAAGAAAGACCAACTAGAGGAATGATGGCAACAGCACAAGTCCTTTTATACTGTCTTCTGCAAGAAATACTGCCATGGGGGTGACGTCAATCATCCTCTGAGGTGTTTTTTTATCTGGGGATATTCTTAATAATGTGATTTTCTATGACATACAGTGTCTGTGCCCTAATCATACAGTGCAATGGTTCTGAACTGACCCCTCTTAATGACTCATTATATCCAGCTCTGAGGAAATACATCCAACAAGCAATTTTTCAACAACACTTAATGGAAAATGCTGCAGTTTGGACCATAGACAGAACATAACTAAACTGGTGAACGGACTTGAGCTTGTAGAGCTTCCTGTAGTCCCTGTGATTACTCAAAGGAAGTCAAACTGACTCTTCTGGACCCACTGCTGATTTAAGTCTTCTATGTGAGCTGTTGGTGAGTATTAGCTCATCACAGTCATGCTCTTAATAATGATTTATATGCCACTGATGAGGCAGTGGGAACAATCTGGAGTCAAAGGACACCACAGCGTGAGCCCATGACTCCATTATTGATGGACAAACAACCCTCCGAGTAATCTCAAGTCTGACGCTCAGTGGTCTTTGAACCCCTACAGACTGACTGCTCTGTAAGATATCAGAAGTTTACAGTGATCATGTCAGCAACATCTCCACCTTCTGCTCTGAAGGATCTCAGGAAAAATAAGCAAGTGTATGACACCTCCAGTCTTTTCCATATTCTGACAGATGTACTGGTGTCTTGTGTTAAATCAGTAATTATCTTTATGTAGTTGTTGCTCTTATTGAACACAAAAATCAAAGTGGAGCCGCAGTAAAAAAGAAAACCTCAGTGAACATAGGTCCTGAGTGTAGTCTCCTTCCTTACAGTCACATTATCCTCATCATCTTCTCTGTCCTGCTCCACATCTCAGCAGAAAAGTTCATCTCACTTTAATTCATATTCAGCCACAGGAAATATAACACCTAGTCAGAAATCAGTCAGCAGAAGTTGTTCAACTACATTGTATACAATGAGCATCTCCAAATAAACCAGGACTTGGATTACGCCAGCATGACTGCACATCATTCATGTCGATGCCAAAGACTGTTATTCCTCTGCACTTATACAGGCAGCACATTAAAATTAAGTTCACAGCACTTTTTAACATCAAAACCTTTCATGAGTGCTTATAACTACAATCCTGAGGCCTTATAAATATAGCATAACACTCTGTGATGTATTATACATATGCTTATACTGTAATTATAGTGCATTATACACATGCTAATACTGTAATTATAGTGCATTATACACATGCTAATACTGTAATTACAGTGCATTGTAAACATTTATTTACTTTAATCATAGCGCATAATAAACATGGTTATGCTGTAATTATAGTGCATAATAAAAATGCTTATACTGTAATTACAGTGCATAATAAACATGCTTATACTGTAATTACAGTGCTTAATAAACATGCTTATACTGTAATTATAGTGCATTATAAGCATGCATTACAGGCATTCTTACACTATAATTATAGTGCATTATAAACATGATTATACTGCAATTATAATGCATTTTAAACTTGCTGATAATGTAATTATGATGCATTATGATGAGGCGCTTCACAGAAAGTGGTAGCTGAAATGTCTAATTAAAAATCAATCTGAGAAAACATGTTTGGTTTGTCCAATGGATGTCAAGTAATTTGTCATTCTTTAACACCATGGTGGTTAAACCAGATGACATTTCAGTGAGCTACAATGAGCTACAGATCCAGCTGCTATAATTTTCCCCTCCTAGCCAGCTGCCTGCCAACTGCCAGCCACTGGAAGCCCCCCACTTCTCTGAGGTTGTGCCCATTAAGGACATGCCCATTCATTCATTTGCAGGGTGTCTTCATGAGTCGTTTACCTCACAGGATGACATATCCAAAATCAACTGAGAGCAAACTTCACTACACAAATTCACCCAACTATGGCCGAGGGTTTACAATCTATGACTGTCAGGGTGGGCAGGCCATGCTGTGGACCTGTCAGGGACCAGTCAATACTCAATCAGGGAAAGTAGGGAAGTTTAGCATGGCTGCACCTGTTCCTTCAGCTTCACTGGTGCTGATTTTGTGGTTCTAAGCTCCATTTGTTGCTCCACACACAAATGAAGGTAACGCATAAGTACAGGCAGCTTGTATAATTCTTAAAATTTGTTTATTTAATGCTCTGATATTTAGTGTCAGAGAACTGAACAAAGCGATGTGACAGAATGAGCAGATACTTAAATGTCAGGCTTCTTCGTCTGTCCTGCTGCTCCTCTGTCTCTGACTGTCATGGGGGGCCACTCTAAAGTATTGTACACTCCCCTCATTGAAAATTATTCAGCTTACTGTTGAAAAAGGGCAGCAGATCAGAGACAGATGGCCATCTTAGGTCAATTGCACATGCATAATGCTGTGCCAGTCAGATGGTAACGAGTGGCATGGCAGGTATTTCTGAGAGGATATACACCTGCAGTTTGTGGACAGGAGGGTTTCAGTGACCTGTTTTCTAGAGCTTAGCTAATTCGCCAGTATATCAGTTAATTTAAGTAGAGAAAGAGAACAGGGGCTACAAACACACGACTTCAACCTGAAAACATGTCTACGTTGAGTTACGTAATGCTAAACACTGAGGCAGACATCTTTGCTCATTCATTCATAAATCTGTATCCCCGAGAGATCAGCACTGAAATCCATCACTTAATTGGTGCCAGTGCCTACATACCCAACACCTACAGAACCAAACAATAACACTGGATCTGTTCCTTCGTCTGCTTTACCTTCTCTACCTTCTGTATTGACCATTTGCAGACGTGTGACTAACATGAAACTAATCAGTTCCCTGAACGGCAGAAGTACCGCTGCTGTCAATAGACTATGATGCATTTTAGCCAATAATAACTGCATGGATATATTTCTGAGAAACCAAAGTAACAAAAAATACTACAACCACAACCCAAAGAGATCATTTGTCGTATTTTTCTGGGATTAAGACCGATTACGACTTGCATGATCACGGAGTACACACAGCTTAAAAAGCCGCTGATGGAGACTGAGTTGGTCTGAATCATAAATGTCAGAACCTCAATGGGAACTGGAGAACATGAGAGCACCCAGGTTACCTGTTGATGAAGGTGTACAAATTGTGGGCTTACCGTGTCAAATTTGGTGAAATATCAGAGTGACTTCAAGGTCCCATATTATGCAAAAAAACACTTTTTTAAGGCTTTTGAAAACATTTTGGGTATTTGTCCTTCCTCCCAGCCCACAACATGTGATAGTAGACAACAAAACCTGTATTTAGCAGGCTGCATGAATGTAAACTCACAATATTAAGTGAGCTGTTGAGTCTGTGGATATACTATTACGTAATAGAATATTTTTGATTTGCGTACCTAACCAGATTGGTCTACCTGCGTAGACCCCCTACCCCCCTGCTGGAGAGACTCCTCTGTGAAGAGCAGCCATTTTGTTTATATTCTTAGTGAGAGATCTGTGTTCAGCATGTCTAAGCTCAGAAGCTGTCACTGCTCAGTTGTTGGCTGTAAACAGTCACATATATCTCCACATATAGGCTACCAGCCTCAGAGGACCAAAGGGCCCAGTGGATTAATTTTATTTTTGAAGGGTATGAGCAGCTACAGTCGGCTAAAACCTGTATGTGTGTGTCAGTCACTTCACGACTGACTGCTTCTTCAACTTCAGTCAGTTCAACACAGGACTGAACTAGACTCTTCCTGAATCCAGGCTCAGCACCAACAATCTGTCACCAAACCTGATGATAGAAATGTGAGTATTTTAATGCTGTGTAGTATTTATTTTGCCCATTGCTACGAGCTAATGCTAACAGCAGGGTAACTGCACAACATGTTCATCAATGTTCACGTTACTTGTTGAAAGTCTGAAGGATAAACTTCAGTGTATGAGCATTCTTACATTGGTTAAGAGAAGTTTAACAGTTGGCTGAATATAATCAGTCCCACTGTGGTGACTAGGCCGAGGTTAGCATGTCGTGCGTTAGCCTGTAATGTTTTGGGGAAACCAGATCGCTGTTATCTGTTAAACGGCTTCAATTTGTGGTTTGTGTGTGTTCAGGAAGAGAAGTTTAACAGTTGGCTGAATATTATCAGTCCTTGACCCGACCCCAGGTCCCTCTGTTTGTGCTAACGTTAGCCTGGAAGGTAAGCTAAGCAGTGGCTATCCCTCTGCAGTTAACATGTTGTGCGTTAGCCTATGATGTTTGGGGGAAAAGAGTTTCGTTGTTGTAACCCTGTGCAGTAACCGGTGTGGGATAGATCTGGTACTTACACCGGCATGAATTAAGGGTTTGTATGCATTCATGACTGTAAGCGGCGCGTGGCCGAAGCTCCAGAGCGCTCTGCTTCGCTGGAGTTACGCTGCTGTATCGTGAATTGCCGTACTTACACTGCTGTAGCTCCGAAGGCCACTACCCAAATCTGGACGTTGTGAACAGAGCGGTTATGTGGAAAGAATGCTGCTGTGCTTTATTAAAAGGCTTTTTGTACCAAAGCATGTTACTAATGTTTCATGATGACATCAAGGATTCATGTTAAACTGCAGAAAAGGAGCAAAATATGGGACCTTTAATAAAATCATTTCAGGATGTTTCAGAATGTTTCAGGATCAGAGGACAGCATTGGCTGATGTGTGTAAATCTGCAGTCTGTGTCACGGGCATGCAGATCCTAGATTGCTAGCATTAGCATTAGCCAACAAAGTGTCTCTGTTGCATATGATATAAACTGACATTTAAAGCCTTGTAAGGATAGACCATGACACAACAGTAGATAATTATTGTTGGATATTTAGGTTCAAGTTCACCGCGCAATATTTTTAGTTATTTAGCATAAACATCCATTAATTTCCATTTATTTTTAGCAAAAAATGGCACAGAGTGTGACGTTGTGTGTAAATGCTCAGACCATGCTGGTGGTTTGTTGGGTCACCAAAAAGACACAGTCTGGAAAACTCCTGCCATGATAAAGTTTTCAAAAAAAATGACCTATCTCATCAGATGTGTCCTGTATTCAGACCTTTGGAAACATAACTGAAGCTGCCAACACCAGCTGGTATAACAATGAATTAAACCATAAGAGATATTGATGCATGCTGTAGGTAGCATATACCAGTCTTTTATGAGTTTATACCTGTTATAATATTGCCATTATTTCAACTGCAAATTCCTGTGAATTTACAGTTTTGCATGCCACAATGAAATACTGGAATTTACACATTTTTACTCATCATGCATTGTACAAGTCTCATTTACACTAATTCACAGTGAAAGCTCACTGTAAAAACCTGCTGATCTCTAACAGTGTGGATTAAGTTGTTATAAAAAGTGTACTTGTTATTGGATAATTGTTGAAAATTGAGAAGCACACCTTTCCCAAAAACACCCACCAATGTGTGGACCTCGATATCTTTCTCTAAATTTCAGAGCCAAAGATGCTGCACCCTCTCTGCCTTCTCCACTCAGCAAGCTATCCAGCTGTCCATGTTACACTAGACTTATCACACAGCTGACACACTAACGCTCTTTCTACCTTCAAAAGTGTCTGTCCAGGAACCGTTGCAGCACCAGAATCATTCTAAAGGAACCATTTAACACCAATGTCATGAAAACAACAACTAATATCCTGCTGTTGTTGTAACAAGTTTGATTTAAGATCCTTCAGTGCGAGTGTGTGATGGAGAAAGAGTGCTCGCTTTAAGGATGTGGATCATTGGTACTTAAAGCAAGCCAGACTTACAGACCAGGACAAAAGGCTCACAACGTTTGACAGAGACAAACCTTTGGGCTTTCATATTTTTGTACCATACCAGCTGAAGCAAAAGTCTTGCTGTGCATTTGTAGACCTTAAGGACATGACTTGTGTGATGCTTTACAAACAGACAGGAGAAAGGTGTGTGACACAAAGGTCTGCTCTCTGTGGCTTTAGCTCCGCCTCAGTGTACTCGGAGCTTTTATCGATCCGTCCACCTCAAAGTGTCCCTTTGCTGCTTGTCCTTAAAAAGCTGCTCACAGAGTGCGGGGTTCTGGGCAGCCGGGAGCGCCGTTCAACATCTGTGGCACAATCTGTCAAAGGGGCGGAGACTTATTATCACAAGGTTAGACAGAAGCACGGTGACATCAGAGGACAGGAGCCAACGGATTCACCTGTTAATGTCTGAAGATGTATTTTTGAGGTCAGATTAAAAACAGCTCTACAAGTAAAACTCAATGCAGAAAGACACAAAAAAACTACAGTGAGGGAAAGTAAAACAGAGATTTCCTTAATGTGCTAGGAAATAATAAATAAGAGGGGTGAGGGGCACTTTGTCTGAGATTATACAGTAGTAGTAGTAGTAGTAGTAGTAGTACTAGTTTAGTTTATTTCGAACATGTAAGAAATAAATGTTAAAGGAGAGTGGGGTAAACTGAGTCAGTGGGTAAGCTGACCCACCCCCTGTTTCTGGGAAACAGTAAACAACTCTTGTCATGTGGCCCTGAATTCAGGAAGCCCTTATCATTTCTCCCTGCCTCTGTTGAAGAGGAGCACATGGCATAAAGGGTTAGTACTTTTTAACACAAAAAAACACTTTCGTGCGTCAAAGTAAATTTTTTGCATGTCAGGTATATTGAGCTTTGTATCAAATCCAATTTATCCAGGTCTAAAACGGTGTATCATACATATACGTAATTTACCAATGTATAAAACTATGACTCATTTGGCTAAAGATGAGCCTGAATAGCAAAGCTAGCAGCATTTTTTCCAAAATGTTGGCTATGGGGCAAAGTGAGCCATATGTTGTGGGGTAAATTGAGCCATTGGTTCTTTTATACCACCAAAAGTTTGAAAAGTTATATTAATGTAATGAATACTATTTAAAGTTATGTCAACCAACTGACTTGTCTGATCAAATGTTAAACACAGTAGAAAATCATGCCGAGTATAAAAGAGGAAAACCAACTGGGGCTCAGCACCCCTTGCTGAGATGGAGAAAGCAATGAAGGAAGTCATGGGTGGAAAGTCGATCAGATCCGTTGCAAAGAAGTGAAATATTGACAGGTCAACTCTGCGGAGGTATATGAAGAAGAGGGATGTTCAAACTTTCTTGTTTTAGCAAGTCTGAACTTGTAAAAACTTTAAAGCATACGAGTAAATGTAGCTTTTCCAGGAGGAATAATATTTTTATTTCTGCCAAGTGCTGTTTTTGTTTCTGTTTGTTGTTCAAAGCTTTACTGGCTGACATTTTACTTCATATGAGTATCTAATTTTCCCAAAAAGTTACAAAATGTGTCCATTAATGGCATTAAAAATGTGAAATTACTGATTTTTTTTTCTAGGTTGTTTAAGTTAGGTTTAAGAAAATAAATAAGACTATTGGTAAAGTGAACAATCTCTTGTGAAATGACTCAGCAATACATTATCTTATAAAAATACTCAGATTAAAAGTTATGAAGTCACATGGTCAACTTCCCCACAGACTTGGCTTATTTTACCCCTAACCTGGGTCAAGTTGAGCCACAGGAGCACTTTATTTTTGAAAGGCCACAGTTTCCAGGCTCTTCGTCATTGATACATCCTTACTATTTCAGTTGATAGCAAATTCTTCAATAATCGTATATGTTTTCATTTTATCTCTGTTGCATTTTTGCCTCCGTGACAACAAAAGTAAAAAATGTCTCATCATACCCCACTCTCCCCTATATATTATGTACATTTATACAAATGTAGCAAAATACCAAAACAAAAGTAATTAAAGGTCCCCTCAATAGAAAATAACACCAATTGATTTCATCCACATGCTCGAAAAGGAATGGGATGAAGTACAAACTTATTCATCCCACTCCTTCTCCATTAGGTATCAAAAGTCAATTATTCCATGTCCTGTTTGATATGAATTCAATTACTAAATCTCATACAAAGTAATCAACAACCATATATGCCTTATGAATATATATGTATGTACACATACATGCACATACACATACACAAATACATGCACATACAAACACAAACATTTATACACATATACATACATACACATATATGCACATATCTAAATAACTTATAAAAAAATTTCATCTAAATGTCACACAAAATGACATTTAACATAAATTCCTACTTTTAGACCGTTAAACACAATTTAATGGCAGTTAAGCTAGATGCTACAATATTAATCAACATCATTCCTCTCCAGATTATAGTCATTATAGATATTAATGTTAATATTAGATTGATCTCTCTATCCATGTTGTATTGATTATTCATCCATAGTACCTATCTTTACAACTATATAGACATGAGGACCCTCTTGAAAATGAGATGCCACATCTCAAGGGACTTATCCTCAATAAATTTGGGCTCTCATTTCCTGGCGCAACTCAGGGTGGCACAGGGTGGTGCAGCCTGGCGCACCCCGCGCAGGGGTAATTTCATCCAGCTCACCACCGTGCGCAGCCAATTTGGCAATTTGGTAGACCGGCTGCGCCGAGATGGGTGTGGCGGCGCACCAGGGGGAGGTATCGAAAGATTCAGCTTGGCGCAGTGACAATTTGGTGCCAAAAAACCATACGGAAGGTGCGCTGAAAGCCCGCCAGCTCCAACCTGGTCTATTCTCGGCGCAGACGAGGTGCACCCCGTGTAGTGGTAATTTTCTGACAGACGCACAGTGCGCACACGTCACCAAAACCTCACAGGCAGGACATATGTATGTATGTACAGGCAGAAATGTGCCAGAGTGTCAGGCACATTTCAATGCAATAAACAATCACAGCAACCACTATTTATTGTAACCGTCTGAACCAGCACATACATTTGTATCTATATTAATTGTCCCGTCACATCTGATGTCAGATCAGAGACGTTTGTCATAACTAACGAGTTCACATCTCCAAAGCTAACCACAAACAGCCACATCGTCCGATACGGAGTATCCCGCTTCTCTCATCTCATGAAATTCAAAAGAAAAGAAAAACGAGAGAGACTCTCGCTGAATAAATGTAAGTCACTCTGTGTCTTCAGGATTTACCTGTGATTGCCCATATTTCTCTGTTTTAATCTTTATTCTTAACGTGATCTAAAAAGATGGAGTACATTATTTCAAGGAGGATGAGATATAATTTCACCAAAGGTTCTGTTATTCGGCGATGACAGACCAGGAATGCAGGTGGATCACAAGCATGATGAATGGATTAGCCTGCTGCTGTGTTTAAATGTAATTATCACTTAATTTTGTGCTCCTATTATGACACAGGAACAGATTACATCTGTTCCGCAAGGTGGTCCACACGGTGACGCGCATCGTGGCTCCGATGCGCGGCCCGGTGGGGCCGGGCATATATATACATACATATATATGTATATATATATATATATATATATATATATATATATACACACACACACACACACATAGATATATATATATATACACACACACACACACACACACACACATATATATATATATATATATATATATATATATATATATATATATATATATATATATATATACATATATAGATATAGATATAGATATTTATGCATATGTATGTATGTATGTATGTGTGTGTGTATATATATATATATATACACACACATAGATACATACATATGTATAAATATATATATACACATAAATACATATGTATATATGTATATATATATATATAAATATATATATATTATATATATATATAAATATATATATATATATATATATATATATATATATATATATATATATATATATATATATATATATATATATATATACATATATATATATACATATATATATATATATATATATATACAGATAGATATATCAACATCTCAACATCTACTGTCTGACATAAGAGATGCATTCTGTCTGAGCAGAAGAAGATTTAGACTCTGTGCAAACGCTAACCTGCAATTTTTGATAATCACAATGAAAAGTATTAGGGGACCTCAACTTTTTTGTAGGATAACAAAGGTAGCAAAACTATTTTTAATGTTAGTAACAGAAATGATTCTTAAATAAATTACAAAACCATTATTTAAGGCCGATTGTCAGACCAGCTGTAAATCATTTGGGCTGCAGAAAAGCATACATTTCTGCTCAAAAGATCTAATACTGTTAACAGTATTTGAGTTAAAATACATAAAAATGTTGTTAAAGTAACTTCTGATGGCAGCTATACATGCTCATCCCTTTGGTTCCCTTTAGATGACAAAAAAGTGCCCCTCCGGTGATGTGGATCACACTGATGTGGCCCACTCGGTAACCAAAGATGTCCGCCCCAGATTTAAATCTAATATTTCAAACAGACGACTCAGCAAAAGGTTTGGCATAATTTTTTCATCAACATCAACATTAACTGTATAGAAAGAAATGGTTATAAAAGTAGATCGATGTAAAACTTTCTCTGAAGTCCAAAGAAACAGAAAGCCCTCATGTTAGAGAAACAAGAAACTAAATTTTAGTCATTTCACTTGTTCAATTATTCAAACAATTAACTGATTAACAAAGTTGTCATCCAATTACTTTTCTGTAGCTGCAGGGATGAAGCAGCTGTGCTCCTGTTGTTTTTCATGGATGACTTACTCTACATTTTGGGATTTACTCAGCAGGGCCTCTGAGGTGCAAAAACAATCGGCATTGTATAGATGAGGGGCCAGGAGAGACCGTTCCAAATCTCATTAAGACGCTCTTTCTGCATCTCTTCGCATTTCATCACTGAAAAAACAAACTGAAGATGAGATTGGCTCCAAAACCCATTAAGGTTTTTCTTCTTCTGTTCTGAAAATATGCAGCCTCATTACAATAGAGACACAGTCAGGCTTCTTTTTTTTCATCATAAATCAACGAAGGCTACTCTCAAGTCTCAGCTGACTTGATTTAATTTAACAAGATTAGAAAGATGAAATTCACACTGCCGTCAGTGCCAGAAAAAGGTTGAAGTGAGGTCTCAGATTTGCAGAAAGCCTGATTATAACTCGATTATTTATGCACAGATTAACAGACTAGTGTTCAGCATATTTCACTAACAACTTGTAGCTTCATCGTCTTCTAGACATCTCAGACTTCATCATGTTTACGAACAATCCAAACAGTTTCCATATCAGCCTGTACACATATCCCAACAGAAAACCCTCACAGCTTCAGCTCACATGTGTCAGAGGTATTTATCAGGACGGTGTCAAATATGTTTGGGACAAGAGCTCACAGGGGACAGAAGGGAAGGACACAACACCACTGTTGCCATGACAGCTTTTCTTCGTCTACTCTGTTCAACATCCAACCCCATGCCTGGAGAATGAAGCCTGTATGAAAGAGCCAAAAGCTGCAGATCCTGGAGAGTCCACCTGATGCCAGCTGCAGAAGCACATGAGGTCACATTCACACTTCTTGTTAAAAAGCAGAATCAAACATATTTACAGCCTGATTCAAAACAGCTTCAGTCAGAATAGTTACCATGTTGCCTCAGTGTGCAGGTATTCATTTTTCTATAGCTGGCCTTTATTATACACACGTGGACAAAATTGTTGGTACCCTTCCATTAAAGGAAGAAAAACCCACAATGGTCACTGAAATAACTTGAAATTGATAAAAGTAATAATAAATAAAAATTTACTGAAAATTAATTAATGAAAATCAGACATTGCTTTTGAATTATGGATCAACAGAATCATTAAAAAAAACAAAACTAATGAAACTGGCCTGGACAAAAATGATGGTACCCTTAACTTGATATTTTGTTGCACAACCTTTTGAGTCAATCACTGCAATCAGGTGATTTCTGTAACTCTCAGTGAGACTTCTGCACCTGTCCACAGGTATTTTGGCCCACTCCTCATGAGCAAACTGCTCCAGCTGTCTCAGGTTTGAAGGGTGTCTTCTCCAGACTGCATGTTTCAGCTCCTTCCACAAATGTTCAATAGGATTTAGATCAGGGCTCATAGACGGCCACTTCAGAATAGTCCAATGTTTTGTTCTGAGCCATTCTTGGGTGTTTTTAGCCGTGTGTTTTGGGTCATTATCCTGTTGGAGGACCCATGACCTGTGACTGAGACCAAGCTTTCTGACACTGGGCAGCACATTTGGCTCCAGAATGCCTTGATAGTCTTGAGATTTCATTGTACCCTGCACAGATTCAAGACACCCTGTGCCAGATGCAGCAAAGCAGCCCCAGAACATAACTGAGCCTCCTCCATGTTTCACAGTAGGTACAGTGCTCTTTTCTTTGTATGCTTCATGTTTGTGTCTGTGAACATAGAGCTGATGTGACTTACCAAAAAGCTCCAGTTTTGTCTCATCTGTCCAAAGGATATTCTCCCAGAAGCTTTGTGGCTTGTCAATATGCATTTTGGCAAATTACAGTCTCACTTTTTAATGATTTGGTTTCAACAGTGGTGTCCTCCATTAAGTCCACTTTGGCTCAAACAGCGACGGATGGTGTGATCTGATACTGATGTACCTTGACCTTGGAGTTCACCTCTAATCTCTTTGGAAGTTGTTCTGGGCTCTTTGGTTACCATTTGTATTATCCGTCTCTTCAATTTGTCATCAATTTTCCTCTTGCATCCACGTCCAGGGAGGTTGGCTACAGTCCTGTGGACCTTAAACTTCTGAATAATATGTGCAACTGTAGTCACAGGAACATCAAGCTGCTTGTTATCCTAACTTTATTCTTCTTCTTCTTCTTCTTCTTCCCTCAACTATTTGGACCTTTTCACAGCTTTCAAATTTGCACAGATTTTCACAGAAAAAAATTGAGCAGTGCAGCGTGTTCATGAGATTTGCGCTTGTATTTTTCACATGTTTAACTGTTACAGTTTTTACAGTAAAAATGATTTTCTGCAGATATTTTCCCATTGAAATGAATGGGAGACTTATGCAGTTCTGCTGAAAAGTGCTTCAACTTTCAGGCTGTACAGCTTCGGCATACTTCCACCTACTTCATTCTTGCTTTGACAGATTCACTGATCTCTCAACTATTTTTACATGTGTTCAGCTTTTTGCTGTCTTCTACAGTTTTGAGATATCACTGTTTAAGCAACACTAAGTTTTGAGGATTTCTCTGTTCTTAGAGCGTGTCACTTGACCTGTTAGAGCGTGAGCTTCGTCTAAAGATTCCAACATTTGTAGCCGAAAAAAACGCGATAAAAGCCTCAAACTTTACTCAAAAGATATGATTTATGCATCAAAATAAAGGTACACTTCTCCTCTTTCAGATGAAATTCGTTTCAACCTCGACATTGACTACATTTTGTCTCAGTGAGCTTCAGAGCCACGGGTATCCCGCAAAGTCTTCCGTCGGTTCCCTAGAGAGCTGATCGCTTCACTTTGAAGCCCGTTTTTAAACTGTTCTCATGTCAACATTTTCTACAGTACAGACATGAAACCTACATCAGTCGTTTCAGGAGATTCTTGTGATGCTCACGGTGCAGTCCTTTTTTTGATAGCTATCACGGTTTTGGCACAGCATTAGCCCGTATACCCAGAAGTACCCAGCTTAACTTCACCGTTCTGTACAAACATACAGCATCATTACATAGTCTGCTGCTGTATTGGCACGTGTTTCTGGCAAATTATCTGAGCTGATGGCTGAAGGGTTAACACAGCCATCAACTTATCCAGAGACTGGGGTTCGGTTCTTGGTGTAGACTATTTTTACTATCATGCATATTTCAGAACATACGTAAACACATGCTACTCATTACAGTCTTTGGCATTTTACTCCTCAAAAATTCAGGGCTGCCAGCTGTCACGCATTGCTCGTCAGACACACTCTGCGGCTTCACCCCAACTCCGTCTCCTCATCTTCTCAGTGTACAGCGTCATGACACAGACATGCGAAAAGGATTCTGGGAAATGTAGGCTGATGTACGCCGACGCTATATGACAGCGCCGAGTCCGCTCCAAGCACTGCTGTCACACAAAACACTGCTCGCCATGTATTTTCACATTAAATCTGGTGTGACATTAAATGTCACACCAGATCCGTCTCTTCATGTTACGGCTTTGCAAAGTCAGCTGGCCATCGTCCTCACTGTACAGCGTAATGACACAGACATGCGCAAAGGATTGTGGGAAATGTAGGCTGATGTACGCCGACAGTTTCACTTTCAAGCCCGTTTTTAAACTCCCCTCGTGTCAACATTTTCTACAGTACAGACACGAAGCTTACATCAATCGTTTCAGCTTGTGATGCTCACGGTGCAGTCCTTTTTTTGGTTGATATCACGGTTTTGGCACAGCATTAGGTCGTATACCCGGAAGTCCCCAGCTTTATCATCGACCCACATTAAATGTCACACTGCCTCCACCTCTTCATGTTAGTGCTTTGCAAAGTCAGCAGGCAGAGCAGCTCCTCTTCCTCGACCTCAGTGTACAGCGTCATGACAGAGAAATGGAAAACAATGCGCAAGGTTAGTGGGAAATGTAGGCTTTCACATTCATTTCACAAGAAAATACTACGCGGCAGTGCGCTCGACTCTGACAGCTCTGACGCCCGCGGACATTCTGCGCGGAGTCTGCTCTACAGTCCGCCAGACTCTGGCTGCATACGCAGGTATACGCCATATACCCACTAGAAAACGCCCCGAAATACCATATAACTACAACAAAATGCGCAAGGATACGTATAGCAGCATGCTTGTGTGACTTTCACTTTCTCTCAGCGTGTGTGTGTGCGCTCCTCCGTCTGCTGGTGAGCGTAAAGACGCAGATAGACGCACATCGCAGGGACAGTGAGGGATCATCAGTCACTCTGTGTGATTTTATCATTCACACGGTGTCTTGACAGCTCATGTGCCCGGTTTAAGTGAACAAAAGACTTCAAAAACTGACGAGTCAGCCTTTCATTCATCAAAACTCTACATTCTTCATCAGTCCAGCTCTTGTTTTCACTCACTCACTGTTTTCTAAATAATAAATTCATCCTGAGGTATCCTCCATCACTTATTCTCCATGATATCAGAACAATCTTTGAAGGATCAAGCTTCAAATACAGTCTACTAGTGGAGCGGTTCCCAACCTGTAGGTGGGGGCCCATTGTGGGTCTCAGAGCTGTTTTCAGTGGACGGTGTATTAATCTGGTCAAATTGTGGTAAAAATGTCTTCAGTGTATGGAGGCCCTAAGAGGACAAACATCATCAGAGTATGTCAGATTATACCCACTAGAATAAACCAGACTACACACAAATATTACACTGTTTCACATTTCTCTGCTCAGATATTCCTGTCCAGATTTACAAATTCATGTATGTAGGCTATTATTACTTTGAGTTTGATGTTCAAGTATAGATTTGTTGATTTAAAAATGAAGTAGTGTAGTGTAACTTGAGCAGATCCAGTTTCTAATGACATTCTGACCGTTAATGTCCACTCCTTATTGTCCTCCAATGAAAATCACCACTGTTTACATTAATTTTCAAGTCAGATGCTTTTATACTGGATAGTTCATAGTGTTGTGGACTTGTAGCCTACAAATTCATGCCAAAACATTTTTCAGTTACTAAAGGAAAATGTAATCTAAGCTAATTATGCATATTCAATTGCACTTCATAATTTAACCCTTTAAAGCCTGAATGCACAAATAATAGCCAGAACATTCATTTTTTTGGAGCTGAAATGTTTATTTCACTTCCTACTGAAATCACACAAAATCACAATTTCCATAACAATATATATATATTTTTAGCTGCAAAGTTGCTGACTCTCCCTCCGGTGGCCCAGGTTCAAACTGGCAAAGGCAGTTGTACTTTTCAACTGTGTGTCCAATACAGACTGCTGATTACTACAGCTCCTTGCTGTATGCATCTGGCAGCTGTCCTCTCAGTCTGGATGTCACAGGTTGTCAGTTATTCAACCTTTCACTTCCATACAACTTTATTCTTTTCCTGTCTTTACAATGCAAATTTGTTGACATATTTCACACTTCTGCTACTGATTACAATCTTTGTCATTTTAGCACCAACAAATTTTACTCTTTTAATCATAGATTACAACTTCTTCATGGTGGCCAAACATTTCTACAGCTTTCTGCAATTTCCTTTCATGTTTATTCATTTTCAGCTTTCTTTCACAACTGTAACCATTTTTATTACACATTTCCCACATTTGCAGCTGTACTTTATTGCTTCCAACTATTTTATGTCCCATTTTCAGCTTTGTTTGCATTGCTTTTAGCCATTTCATTTCACAGTTCCAGCATTCAGACTCAGCATTTCAACGCATTTGCTGCAAGGAAATGCAATTTTTCTAGTTTTTTTTCTAATCTCCTGAGACAACTCTCTCCTTAGCTTTCTGTGGTCCATGTTCAGTGTGGCACACACCATGGGCACCTGCACGGTAACTCCTAAAACAAACCAGTTCTTAGTACCTACTCTGCTCTGGTTCTAAGCGAGCTGAGTCGACACTAAAAGGTGACATCGACCAACTGCCAGCTACTGATTGGTCAGAGAATGTCGTCACCGATGAGTCATGAGCACGACGAGCTAGCTGACATGCTAGCGGTAGCTACCATTAGCTTACCCTCATACGTCTTTTCTTTGCAGCTCGATTGCTCTCGTCCTCGGTATTTCTTCTCGCCGCCTACAGCCTTCTTCTGCTTTCCTCTTTCATTCGGTTTGTGACAAAAAGCCACAGATCAAGCAGCAAATATACTATTGCCTCTAAGTCCTCCATTGTTTTGATTGTTGTGTCGCACTCAAAATGACGTGAACGCAGTGTCACCCAGCTGTTTTATGGCGACCCCGCCCCAACGCGAGTAGAGTAGAGCCGGGTAGAGTTGGGGAAAGCCCAGCTGAGTAGAGTAGGGCTAATGGAAAAGGGCCATAAGTTTCCTGAGCTCCTGTTTCCTGGTCTGTTTCTTTTTGTAGACAGTTTGGGTGATTTTGAATTTTTGAGACTTTTTTTTGTATTTTGAGATTTGTAGTTAGTATCTACATCTGAGACCAGCTTCTATCTTTTCTTAGTTTAGCTTTTTGCAAACCTTGACATCATGCTGCCATTTTTTTGCTGTTGGATGGAGACCAAAACAGCTCTGTTTCTCTGTTGCTTTTCAGTGTGCAGATGCAGCCGCTTTAATTTTCCCCTTCCTGCCAAATGCCAGCCAAGTTCCATCCAGTTAACAGCCAACTTGACAAAGTGATATGTAACTCAAGATCTCCAAGGGGAATGATTTCTTCGTTGATAAAAAACTCAATAGTCTCTTCCTCCCAACTTTAGCTCGTAACAGGCCATCATTGACTGACGTACAGCCAAATCAAGAAATGATAGGCTAACACTACAAACACTACAACACAACACTGCAACCAGGACAACCAGATTTATAACTGTGATAGGTCATGTTGCCCAGCCCTACTAGGGCTGTTGAAGGAAACAGAAATCACATTCAAGTTTCACACTTTAATTTTCACAAACCTGAGCAGATTTAAGATGTTAAGAAAACAATAATTTGTAGAGAACTTTTAAATACCATTTCTGTCATAGCCCTGCAGCCACACAGTCTTTCTGTAGGCACAGTGACTGTTTGTTTTAGTCCCGGCTCGTTCACTAACAGGACTGAAAACAATGTTTTGTGGATTCTACCACAGTTTATCTGAGAGGATGATGGATTAGCAGGAGCAGCATATGAGTGGGCAGGTGATTTGTTAACATCCTGAAGGTGAGCATGGAGTTAAACCACAGTGACTGCGGGCATTCATTTCCATTAGTTAAAAAAATAAGCTGAAAATCATCATCTCTGAAACAATCGGGGCATCTTGTCTCAAAGATGGATCTGGAATCAGGTTTTAACTCCAGAAATAAAATCAAACTTTAAGATGTTGAAGGATGACTTCCTTTGTTCTACAACCACTTAGTGCTAAGGCTCAGAGTTATGACCACAGCGAGCTCAACATCACTGCAGTCCTCACACACACAGAACATACAACTGACTGTATTCTGGACAATTTCTGACAAAAACAAAGTCCAATCAATCCCTTCAACCTCATATTTGGAGTCTGAGAGCCATCAAACCAACTCAGAGCTTTTGATCATGGATGAAAGTTAATAATCAGATGCGGTGAAGTTTTTAAAATGAAATAAAATCAAAGCAGTGAAAAACAAACTGCACTCCAGGGAGCAGAAACACAACATGAGGCAATGCTGGTGAAAGAACAAGATGATTGTTCACTGAATGAATCTTAACCTGATGAAACAATGCCACTGATTCTTCCGTCTCAATATTTCAGGGAATGACTTGTTTTGATATTTCCTACAATAAAAATAAAATCACATTTAATCCAAACATATACCCTGAATTATCCAAAAAGGTTGCATTCACCTGAATACCTCCTGCAAATAAACCATAACAGAGAACCAGAATCAACCAGATTAACACGGTGGCTCCAGTTTGTTCTGCTTCAAGCCCAAGGCAGCTTCAGAAATAAACCACAAAAATTCTCTTAACTTCACCAAATCTGAGAGAGAACAAGGCTTTTTGATTTGTACTGAAAAGGGCTCTGATTTGTCCTGCAGGGTAGACAGACTCATGCCCAGTTGCCAAGTGAATGACTTTTCAAGCCACACTCCTAGTTCATCCCTTCTCGTATGTCTCCTCTCATAGTTTTATTGTTCTGACTGATATTACTGACACTTATGAGAAGCAGTAGGAGCATTAGCATCCTCAATCTCAAAGAGGAGGCAGATTTAATTTCCGTTCTAAACCGCTGCAAACCACTGAGTGGTTGTTTTAGCAGACTTCAGAGCGTCACACCGGGCTTTAGTCATCATGCCGCAGCTCAGCCAATGGTTCCAACAACAGCTTAGTGGGTTCTAGGAGTCTCTCTGTCCAAGCACAGAGGACTTCCATTCCCTTTAACCATTTCCTCCTGCACACCAGTTCTCAAGTTATCACCACTGAAACCCACAGATTTACTTCTCTGCCAATACCCAAGTAACCCTGAGCAGCAGCTAGATCAACCTGGTTTAATGTCTGTACTCACTCAGATCCACCTTGCCAAACTCCAGTCTGCAATGACTGTGATCGGCCCAAAGTGGGATGGCCCAGCATCCTTTAGAGCAGGAAGAGGTGAAGCTGCGAGCAAGATGACAGCAGGAAGTGACTGCATGTGCAGGGATTAGCATAGATGCTAACAGATTCAGTAGCACTTTCCTCAGATCTGGAACACATTGCTTTATTAAATGAAAAACAAATATAAACACTACAAACTTTTCTACGGTAAGAATATATTGACATGTCTTGACGAGAGTTTGTTTTACAAAGTGGTTCATGTTCTGTAACTCAGTAGCTCCCACCTACGACATTATCTGATAGGCCTGTAATATATATTGATTGACAGAATGATCGTCCAGTCACCTGCTGGATATGCTTCTGGAAAGGTCCAGCCCTCCCCAAACACTTTCTATGGGCTCTTTCCCATGGACTAGTGACATATATTGATTTGTCCATCTGGTATGCCAGGTTAAGACCCCTGGGCCAAAGATGAGTCAACAGTTCAAGAGCAAAGTGCAGCTCCAGTGTTGAGGGGAAGATAAGTTCTTTTAAAACATTTTATTTCCTGTTTAGTTTGTGGTAAAAAATCTAACATCTAAGTGTGTTAGATGTAAGAATATGTATGTGTATCTTCACCATGCACACAACGCTCCCCTAAGACACTCCATGTTTCACATCTGTGAGGTGAGGCTCGGGTGTTCACTGAGAGCTACTGAGTTAAAGTCAATTACATCTTCAAGAGAATAAAATACATGACACTACGCTTCACAAGATGCTCGAATATAAATACATTTTAACACAAAAATGTAACATGACATCAAACAGAGGTGTCACAATTAAGATCCAACCTGATAAGTGGTAAGCCTTTAGCCTTCATCTCTTTCTCCAGGGTGTGCCTAAAGTAGCACCCATCCTCCTGCTTACCTAGTGATGGGGATCACTCATTTTTTGGATATTAATTCTCTTATTTTACTCCTTTACCAATTGTTTGGTAAAAGACATTCAAAAGACCATAGATACGCTCAGCGAAGCGTGTATTAATAAGTCATATAAACATCATTTTTTGTTTTGTATTTTTCTGACTTGTATTTCATTTCATTGTTGGTACCCATCCATTGTTTTTCATCAGAATCAGAATCAGAATCAGAATCAGCTTTATTGGCCACGTATGTTAGACATACAAGGAATTTGTCACCGGTTCACTTCACTCTCTAAGTACAAAAAAATAGGTACACGCAGTGTACATCCTATATTATAAATGAGAGGTTTAAAAAATTAAGTCAAGGTGAGAATAAAGATAGAATAGAGTATGTACAATATGTAAAATGTGCAAGATAAAAATGATAATAAAAAAAGAAACAAGGTGCACAGCTGCATATAAGTGAGATGATGATATGTGCAATGAATGGTCATATATAGGGACAATAGACAGGCAATTTGCAGTTATGAGTTCAGTATGGCAACAGCCTGGGGGAAGAAACTGTTCTTATGCCTGGTGGTTTTAGCGTACAGTGCTCTGTATCGCTTACCTGAGGGGAGGAGTCTAAACAGATTGTGTCCAGGATGTGAGGGGTCTGCAAAGATGTTACCTGCCCGTCTCCTGATTCTGGACCGGAACAAGTCCTGGATGGAGGGCAGATTGGTCCTGATGATTTTCTCTGCAGACCTGATTGTCCTCTGCAGTCTGTGTCTGTCCTGCCTGGTTGCAGATCCAAACCAGACCGTGATGGACGTGCAGAGGACAGACTGGACGATGGCTGTATAGAAGTTGACCAGCAGCTCCTGGGGCAGGCCGAACTTCCTGAGCTGTCGCAGGAAGTACAGCCTCTGCTGCGCCTTTTTACAGACAGTGCCTATGTGGGGGGTCCACTTCAGGTCCTGTGAGATTGTGGATCCCAGAAACCTGAATGTGTCCACAGTAGACACAGTGCTGTCCTTGATGATGAGTGGGGGGAGAGTCGGGGGGGCCCTCCTGAAGTCCACTGTCATCTCCACAGTCTTGAGCGGGTTCAGCTCCAGGTGATTCTGACCACACCAGAGGACCAGCTGTTCTACCTCCTGTCTGTATGCAGACTCGTCCCCGTCCTGGATCAGTCCGATGACAGTTGTGTCGTCTGCAAACTTCAGGAGCTTCACAGATGGGTCCCCTGAGGTGCAGTCATTGGTGTAGAGGGAGAAGAACAGTGGGGAGAGGACACACCCCTGGGGGGCGCCAGTGCTGATGGTCCGGATGCTGGATGTGGTGTTACCCAGCCTCACCTGCTGTCTCCTGTCAGTCAGGAAGTTGGTAATCCACTGACAGGTGGAGACTGGCACAGCGAGCTGGGACAGCTTCTGGTGGAGGACTTCCAGGATGATGGTGTTGAAGGCCGAGCTGAAGTCCACAAACAGGATCCTGGTATAGGTCCCTGGAGAGTCGAGGTGGTGCAGGACGTAGTGCAGTCCCATGTTTACTGCATCATCCGCTGACCTGTTTGCCCTGTAGGCAAACTGCAGGGGGTCCAGCAGGGGTCCTGTGATGTCCTTCAGGTGGCTCAACACCAGTCTCTCAAATGATTTCATGACCACAGATGTCAGGGCGACGGGTCTGTAGTCATTTAATCCAGTGATGCAGGGTTTTTTGGGGACAGGGATGAAGGTGGAGCATTTGAAGCAAGAGGGGACTTCACAGAGCTCCAGGGATCGGTTGAAGATCTGTGTGAAGATGGGGGCCAGCTGGTCAGCGCAGACTCTCAGGCAGGATGGGGACACACCGTCTGGTCCTGGAGCCTTTCTGATTTTCTGTTTCTGAAACAGCCGACACACATCCTCCTCACAGACCTGTAGAGCTGGTGGAGGGGGCAGGAGGAGGAGGAGGGGGAGGTGGTGGGGGGTTCAGGTGGTCCATTGTGCGGGTGGCTGGGTGGAGTGGTGGGAGTGGGTGATGGGTGTGAAAACCTGCAGTAGAAACCATTCAGGTCCTCAGTGAGTTGTTGGTCACCTACAGTGTGGGGGGATGGGCTCCTGTAGTCCGTGATGGTTTTCAGGCCCCTCCAGACTGATGAGGGATCGGTGGCTGAAAAGCTGTTTTCCAACTTCTTGGTGTAGTTCTTCTTAGTCACCCTTATTTCCTTTGTCAGCTGGTTCCTGGCCTGCCTGTACAGGTTCCTATCCCCAGCTCTGTAGGCTTCCTCCTTGGCCTGACGTAGCTTCCTTAGGTGTGAAGTGAACCAGGGTTTGTTGTTGTTGTATGTGCAGTGGGTCCTGGTTTGCACACACATATCCTCACAAAAACTGATGTAAGAAGTCACAGTGTCAGCCAGTTCGTCCAAGTTTGTGGCTGCAGCCTCAAAAACAGTCCAATCAGTGCAGTCAAAGCAGGCCTGTCGCTCCAGCTTTGCCTCCTCTGTCCATCTCTTCACAGTCTTTACTACAGGCTTAGCTTAGCTCAGCTTAGCTTTTGGTTTTTGCTCTCAATTTCTGTACCTAGTGAAATTTTCCATGGTCATCAAAAATTTTCCTTTACATATCCTGTTAAATATAGGTAGTAAGGGTTACATGTATACCATATGATCAGGGGGATCTCAATAGGGCCATGAAGGTGGGCAGGTCTGACCACTTCCCTGTCAGGGACCAGCTAAGACTCTGCCAAGGAAACTGGGGAAAATGTAAGAGGCTCCATCTGTAACTCAGGTACATAAATTTGATTTTGATGACAATTAGAGGATGTTCACAGTCAGGGATGTTACAAAGACCTTGGAAGCACCTACTTGCTCTGTAGGGAGGGGGGGCTGGCACTGCAGGCTCTGCTCTTGTGCACACTAAAGGGAAATAATATAACGAAAAGCAATTTTTTTCTCTCTTTCCACCTCTCTTTACCTCACCACCAGAGACCAAATGAACCTATGTTATTATTCTTATTACTATTAGTTTTATTTTTTATTGTTTAGTAACTTGTTTTATCAGCAAACACAATTCTTATATTCCATGGCAAATGAAAATAAAAATAAACATTATGTTCAATAAAGAAAAAGAAAAGCAGAAAATGTGCACTTTAAAATAGCACTGTTGTTTACGACCTCCTGATTTTTCGATACTGACGCTGGTGTCTGCTTTGCACTACTTGCTCATAGCAGGTTAGTAACTACAGTCTATCAGAGCGTGTCTCGGTGAACAGTGACATGTTTCAGTCTTTACTGACTCGACTGTGAGCATGAAGACCATCAGACGATGCCTCTGGTGTTGCATCAGAGACGTTTGAGGAGTTTATTCCAAACTAATAAGAGCCAATAGTTGTTGTGATACAAAGATGCTCAGAAGTTTGAATTGCACTTGTCTGGAATTTGCTTCATAAATAATCTTGCCTTGTCTCTTCTCTCATTGAGTCGTGATGTGCGTAGCTAAGACTTTGACAGCCTGAGCAACAGCCTGACAAGTTGAGACGGAGACGACACTCACCTCCTGATCCCTTTACCGAGGATTTCAGAGCTGCCTGAAGTTCTTCTCCAACAGGCACAGCACGCTCTCCTGGCTGTGTGCCGAGCAGGCTTCCTCCAAATCATCTCGTCTTCCTCAGTTTAACCGTGTCATTACCATGTGCTATTTGACATGTAAAAGCGTGGCTCTGTAGTGTCACACTTAAAGGAATCAGAAGCAGAGAAACAACATTCCAGGAGTGAAGCCGGAGGCAGAACCACTCCACGGACTGACGGAGTTATGCAAGGTGAAGTTGGACCGGAGTTCATGCTGGGATACAGAAGACTCCTCGTTGCTTTCATCAACATGTTTTCCCACAGAGCAATTACACAGGGAGGTTTGTTAAAAAAACACACACAAACATACACCAACACACACACGGCTCAGGCAGGTTAATTCTGACTCTGTACACAGAGACTGAGAAGACCTTGTGTTGTTGCTGCAAATACACACAAAGGCAGACACACAACAAATACAGCAAACAGCAAAATCAAATCCAGTGGACCCTCACCATCATCAACTGATATACCCCCACTGAGAGGAGCCCAGGTCCAGCCTTCCACAGACCCACTGCAATAGCCTGTGTGTGTTTACCTGTGTGTGTGCTTGTATTTAAATGTTTATGTATTTATGTGACTGTGTCTTTGCATTATTGTGTGAATGTGTGTTCCTGTGAAAGTGTGATTGTGTGTTGGTGTCATTGTATGATTGTGTTTTTTGTGATTGATGGTGTAATCGTGTGTTTTTGTGATGGTGTAATTGTATGTGTGTGTGATTATGTGATCGTATGATTGTGTGTTAGTGTGATTTACTTTATAGTTTTAACAATATATTTAAAAATGATAACGATATATAAAAAAGACAGATATGAACAGAGATTTAAATAAGTACAAAAATAGATAAAAATAGGGCTACTGGCTGGCTACTAATGCTCCTTCGCGTCTTCAGTCTTCCTGTTACTCCTCCTACCCAGCTAGTGAGGAGTTGTACAGTCTGATGGCCTGAGGGCCAAAGAGTTTCTCAGTCAGTTGGTCCTGCACTTGGAAAGGAGCAGTCTTAGGCTGAACAGGCTCCTCTGTTTGTTGTTGCCATCAAATATTCAACAAATACTGCCGCACAAGCCAGCAGGCCCTGTGGTTAATTTCTGCTCTGTGTCTCATTCACGATTTGTCCTGTAGTTTTTCAGCGTTTAAAAGAAGAAGCTGGCCTACACAGGTTATCTTTTTATTTTAGGAGATCCTGCCCCTTCCCCTTTTGGTCAGAGCAAAACAGCAAAACCATCAGCCCACACCTTTGTTAAGTCAGGAAAAAGATACAGACCTGGACGTCTTTTCTTCTGGATCAATAAAGAAACAGACCTTTGTCTATTAGAGAGAACGACACATACAAACAACTGCAATGACCTCACCATTGACAGGATGAATTAGATCATAAGTTACGTTGGATTATTGATTTTGGATTCTATTTGTTAAACGCACAGACATAGATTTTGAAAAAGTCCCAGTGAAGGGTCCAAGGTATCGCAATCCCCCTATAGGCCCAAAGATACTGAGGACGTATACACGCCTCCATCTTTTGGTAGACATGTGGGCCTTCCCTGTTTGGCACATTTCATTTGAATAAATATGACACAGCAATTGATTCCTGATTCAGTGCAAGCAACCACACTAAGCTAACATAAAAGAGGTAATCTTGACTCACTTCTACTGGTTCACAAACCTGTTTAGTTCACAGAATCAGTCCAGCTCCTTCAAGCAAGAAAATTTCCCCTTTTTAAAGCTGCTCTCTACTTTTCCACATCACTTCCATGGGTGTTTCAGCGTAATAAGTTACCGTGCTACCTGGTGTCTGCTGGGGTTTGCTGTAGACAGTGGTGGGCATGTAAGCCCCTCTTTTTTTGTTTACATGTTTATCTCAGTGTATCACACATGAGCGGCACCGTGGTGCAGCAGGCAGTGAAGGAAATATGCAGATCGCAGTGTTTTAAGAATTGAATCGGAACAAAGCAACCGAGCTGGAGGTGTCCTTTCAGATCGGGGCAGACTCAGCTGTGATGTGAAGGCCGTGATCAAAATGAAGGAGTGATCTGGTGTGACATCGAAGGAGGTTGAAGGTGGAAGAGTGACCGTGTGAGATTGATATATGAGATAAAGTGAGTGAGTGTGTTGAATAATTAATATAAACCTAATTTTAATATCCCGATACATTTAGACAATACAGTTTTAGTGTGACATCGGGCATGTAAGCATTTAATCTAATGACCAAAAAGTACTTTAAATTTTGTATAATAGTCAAGATCAGATAGATTCTTTCCTGAAACTGCAATAGTCGTTAACATACTGCTCCTAGGATCGTGCTAATCCCCCTCTCCTCCATTAAACTATGCTGATGGCAGTTGTGAGTCTGACATCAGCATGTGTGTCTGGCCTTGCTCGAACTGTTTGTCACCTGAGAGACCCTCACAGATCGATAAGAGAAAGCATTACTCCTATAATCTCCTGTTTGATATGCTTGTCCTTAGCCTCAGGTATAATTGGAGCCTTTAGTAAAAAACTGCCACTTATAAAATCTATCAGAGTGTGCTAAACAAGGCCTGACCCAGAGCCGGAGAGAATGAATAATTGAGGAGGGGATCTGAGGAGGCAGGAGCACCACTTATAATTTCTCTCAATCACCAAAACCTTTTAATTATCTGTGAGATAACTGCGGGCGCAGCAGCTACTCATCACGGGATGTGACTTGTCAGAGTTAAAGCCCTGGATGCTCATGCACAGAGATGCTCTACATACATATGTTTGCCTCTCTTTATTAGGAGCGATCAGAGGACGTTCAGATCCTCCGCTGGTTGTAACTCCTCTCCTCATCCCCATGTGCACCCTCCTGAATAATGCACTGCTCTGCTTTAAGGCGCCTTCACTGTGTCATCCTTAAGACATGAGCAGCCGCCCTGTGACACCTTTAAAGAGAGCTGGAGGGGGAAAGATGCAACTAATGCTACATGAAGGGCTTCTTTGCCCTCTTTTAACTTTATAACTTTGAGGATGACTTCAGTTAAAGCATCAGTTTGATTTTAGGGATTCCGGTTGATGCAGCATGTAGATATTCATTTTGGTAAGAGTTAGCGGCGGGCTTAGGGGAACAAGGAAAGAGAGCTGATGTCACGTGTAGGTGGTGTGGGGAGGCTTTAGCTCCTAAGCCCTCATTAGCTACACCAGATACACTAGAAACACAAGCAGAAGAAAGTCAACAAATCAGGAAACAGGAGGACTTACTTCACATTGTTGGTCTTTTTAACAAATCACCATGCATCGAGTTGAGGTCACCTCGTCTTACAGTTAAGCTAAAGCTAGCCAAAAGTGACTGGGGCTTTCCAGTAGATCATTTTACTATCTACCTCTCAGGCCATGTCCTCTCTTATGAGTCTTGTCTTGCTTGTGATAGCCATGTCCCTGCCTTTGGTGGGGGGGGGGGGCTGCCGAGGATGACATGGAAGCACTGAACTGAGCACTTGGCAAAGCACCACTGGACAGCAATGGATAAAAGGCAGGCAAATGGGCCTGTGGATTTGTGGTAGTCAGCCAGTTGCCTTGCACACCATCAACACACACAGGAGCCCAAAGTGCTTCCATACAGCGCTCCTCACGTTTCCGTGATGTTACGGTCCATTCAGAGGGGCTTTCTTCCTCCATTTTCTTGAAGAGTGAAGTTTGTGTACTGGAGTATGTTCTCAATTGATAACAGTTACTTAAAGGGTTAGTTCGTGTTTTTTGAGTGGGGTTGCTGAGAGGTCTATGGCACTTGTAAATGTGAGAGCCAGTAGAGGAACTTGCAAGTTTTGTCCCTAGGGGGGGAAATATCCGGGGGCGGACAGTTGAAGGTACATAGAAGTACATGGTGCCACAGAAAGCCTAATTAACCCACTTACAGGTTAAAACTACTAAAAAACTATATTGGCTCAGCAGTACGCTACAGTAAGATTCTTTACAATGTTTAACTTTTCCTCACTATGTATCCTTCCTCCAACAGCTTCCCTCATTAGATCAGGTCGGAGTGCTGCAGCAGGATCAGGTAGTGGTCATATTTATTTATTTAATTGTTTGAAGGATAGTCCCTTAAGACAAATCATCTTGTTCCACGTCTAGTTGCTTCCATGTGATTGGCTGATCATTTATTTGCACGAGCGAGCAGCTGAACAGGAGTGACTACATCTGCAGGTAGGTGTCAATATAATGTAGAATTGGTCATATTGTTTAAATTAACTTAAGCAAACAGCTTTTATTTTTCTGAAAAATTCTTAAATGTTTGCCCGATAAATATTTGGGACATGTATTTGACATGTGATCAAAAATGTCCAGGAAGCACAGAGGGAGTGAAACGTGCTCACAGGCGGAGCGTGCGGCCCATGACCTTGTAGTCATGCTCATATCTATCGGTGCTCTTCAAAAGCCCCATCAGGCTGGACACCAGCAGGCAGAGCCCACTGTGAGTTCACTGGATGAGGCAGAACTCGAACAGAGAGAAGAAACAGCAGCACACCGAAACAACAACACCTCTCAATTCTCTTCTCCCTCCGTGGGACTGCTGGCAGCGAGCCGCCCTGAAATAAGAGCGAGTGGATGTGCTGACCCAGCACTCTGTGAGTAAATGGCTATCTGTCCTGTCAGCCTTGGCTGTGGATGGGATCAAGCTCTGGTGGACGTCCTCTCTCTCTAACACACAAACACAGATTACCCACAGGAAAAACAAGCCTCTCTCGGACCTTGAGTATTTGCCCAGGATCATTGAGACTGACTGAAATAAATTTATATTTAATCACTGCAGACAGTTTTGCTCAGTTGATGTATTTGCCAGACTTCTTCAGGCCCTGTCTGACTCTAAAGAGTCTAAGCTGCATGACCAGATTACAAATGAGGGTGAAGGGGAACAGGCTGCCAATGGGAGACATCTTTAAAGTCAGAGCAAGATTCAGTTTTCATCTATCAGCTGTTCATCATTTTATTCCTTCAAAGCCAGAATGATCATTGATCAGATTAATCCCCACACTTAAGAACTATTAGCTGAAGACTAATCACATCATTACGATGCTTGTGTTATGAACTTAGTGTTAAAGGATTATAAGTCTGCTGTTTATCAACCAATGAAACATAAGAGAAACATGCTTCCCGCTCCCTTTAAGGACAGTCGACCCATTGTTTAGGTTTTCGGTTTGGATGTCACATGATGCTCTGAATTCTGTTTTTAGAAGATTTTTCCTGCAGGATGAGGATTACAGTCCACAAATAACACAGAGACTTTCAGCACTCTGAGAACAACATTGTTCACTAAGTAAAATAAAAAAATCAATCCAGTATTGATTTTGAAGTTTAATTAAATAACAAAGAGTTCTCTGTGAACTTTTATTTCCTTTTGAGGCCACATCATTGGGCTACAAGGTGGATATGTGCTGAGAGGAGAGTTAGAGGTGATTTTATTCAGAGTAGAGAAACAACTCTTCACGTTGTCTAGACAAAGGACTCTGTTCAACAGAAACATCTCAGCATGAGGTGTGTACGCTAATCAGAAAACCAGCGTCTCCGTTTCATAGAAAAACTTTGCATGATGAGAAAGAAAAACATTTTAAAAAGGAACTTCTGTTCGTGCAGTGAGCTACCTGTAAAACATTCTGGGACCGTCCCCAGCGTGAGCAAGAAAGTCCACATCAGAGATTTTTCTTTGTTATGGGACATTTTCCATCAAACAGATACGCTTGTTTGCTGTGTTGTGAATACACTTCATGGAGTAATGCTTCTGTTATCAGGGTCTTCAATTCAAAGGAGAAGTAACAATGAGGGTGGATGAAGGAGACGGCAGACCTCAATTCATCTTATAAACATCTATTTACAGGGGTCAGGGGCAGTTACAGGAGAAAGTCTGAGTAAGGGTGGTCCATCACAGGCAAACAGCACAGAATATAAATGAGATACAGAAACAGAGGAGCAGGAAGTCCTGCTTACCTGTCCAGCAGCTGCTCATACATGTCTATGTGTTGTCATGGAACGATAAACAAACTGTGTCCATCATGGAGGCATTCCTTATTAAAAGACTCTCAGAGTCTCTGAGTCTTTTGAGCCTATTAGTCTTTTGAGTCTCTAACAGCAAGGGTTAATCAAACTCAAAAAGTATCACTTGACCTCTTTAAGGTCAGATCAGGAGTCTTCATGTCAGAGACCATGTCATCAAAAGTCCCTCCAGGACAGAAACAGTCTACAAAGAAGTAACTTTAAATTCTGTTAAGCTATTCTTGTCTACGGACAAACTTTTTCCACGAGGGAGAATTCACATTTTGCTGAGGTTATGAATTTAAATCAGTCAAAGTTTTGATTGTTTGCTCTCAGCTCCGAGGTGAAGAAGTTCAGAGGAAATGTCTGAGGAGGACGACCTCATGAAGACTTATTTTAAAGAAAAGCAGCTTCACAGTTTGGTGGTAGAGTGGTGTAGGAGGTGACCTCTGAACAAACAGTGGTTGGTTTAAACACCTAGCAGACATCATTAGTATTCATTTGAAGATGTTCAATCTGGACTCCGTCTTTTAGTCCGTTTTGCAGAATTACTGGTCCTTCAGATTAATCTGTAGCTGTTTACTTACGGTTATCTTGTTCTCAGGTAGTAGCTCAGTGATTACAGGTTTGCTCCAGATGGTTGGTCTCAACATGGCGCAGGTATGTACAGAAAGTACATAAATGTGGTAAAGGGGAAACTGAAGTGAAATGGTTTATTTGAAGTTTTAAACTTAAACATTGAGCCTGAATGTATAAAACACAACATGCTAAACACTGTGAGTCAGGTATGGTGTTAATACTTCACAGAGGAACATACAACAGTTTTTAAGGTCAGGGCTAAAAGCAAAAAGAAAGCCCTGGATGCTAAACGTCAGGTTTATTTAGATTTATCTTAAAACAACAGACGTGCAAGTTTCCAACAATACTCCAATAAGGACAAGCCCATTGGCTGTGTTCTTTTGAGAGAAGTGCCATCAAATGGGCATGTTTATGTTGGAACTTGGGCACTCCCATTGGCTGGATGTTGGCAGGTGCTTAGCTGGAACAGGAAATAAATAATTCCAAAATTGGAGTTTATTCAGTTATTAATGCCAAATGATGCCATTACATCCTCTTGCATCATTTTTGTCATCTTTATGTTGCTGAAATGGTCCTGCTGACAGAATATAGACTTGGTGGTCCACTGTTAGAAAGCCGTCAGTTAAAGTCTGGGTCCTTCTCCTCTGCACAGTTTGCATGATTTAGCCGTGCATGTGTACGTCTCCTCAGGCTGCCCTGCTGTCCTCCCACACCAAAGGTTTTAAATCTGAGAATACTCCTGATACCGCCATTAGCCTCTGCTAATTCTCTGGGCTTAGAGAGCAGCTGATCTGTGCTTCCAGAATGTAAGGACCAGTCAGATGCAAAGGATAAACTGGGACAAAAACAGTTCAAGTTCATTTTTATTTACTCATAAATCAACCCGACACTCAGTCTGATGTCAGATGAAGAGCTCAGACTCATAAAGAATCACAGCACTGATATAGATATTGTAGATTTTTTTAACACCTTTGGATCGTGAAGATGTTTTAAAACTTGGAGTAAAGTGTTTCATATTGATGATATATAAAAATGTAAAAAGGACGTCTTAGTGCCAGACAACCATTAGTGAGTCAAACTCATACAGGAAGTCTTTCCTTAACATTGATCTCTGTTCAGTTTCTAAAGTCTGCTCAGCTCGAAACACACAGAAATATGTCTAAACAGAGTTTACCTGCTAATTCATAACCTTCACTTTAAAGGCATCACAGTGATCCTTAAGCATGGGTGAATCCAGGGGAATGAAGCACCAGTTTACACAAAATGATTTGGTTCCCTGGACAACAATTGGATATCTGCAGATTGGACGAAGCCTGCCACAATACGATATTGATATGATACAGTTTGGATCCATATTATGTACAGATTTACATATGATTGAATTATTTATAATAAAGAAGCAGATTCATCTTCAAAGTGCTTCTATTTTAATAACAAACCTGACAAATATTTTTCAAACATAATGGCAAAATACAATTTTATTTTTTGGTGCCTTAAAAATGCAGTTTTAATAAATTAATGACTCTGACATAACATTTGCATTACAAATGCAACTGCCTCAGCTCTGATCTCATCATGCCTTGCTGATAGCTCCACACGGATGAAGGAATACCACCTTAAATTATATCTGTCCATGACTGAGCTTATTGTCCTCCCAGCCAGGCCCTCCAATTCAACCACAGATTAATGTCCAGCTTGGATCCTAATGGCCACAAACTCAAAAATCTGGGTGTCATGACTGACATTTAAGGTTCACATGGTACTCAGTCTTGTTGATATGCCCTCTAGAAGGATCAGATCCTACCTGCATGTACATTTAAACCTCTGCAGATGATCCAGAATGCAGCAGCTCATCTGGTCTTTAACCAGCCAAGAACAGCACATGTCACTCCTCTGATAATTGGGTTCCAGTGGCAGCTCCACTCAAAACCAAAACTCTACTTCAGGAATAAAAAAAGAGTGCAAGAACAGCTTCTGTTTAATTTCAACTCATGTAAATAACAAATTGTTCATGTTATTCCTTCAAGCAACTTACATAACATCAATAAAATGACACATAATGAAAAGCACAGCAGCTGAGCTCAATTAATCATACTTGAAGCTCTTAGATAGATCCACTGTGAGGTCCTGAAATTCATTCACAACAGTGTTAATTTTGTTGACTAATTATTTTCATCGTGGTTTTTGTCAACAACTCTTTTCCCCTGACGAAAAATAAGTAACTAATAAAAACAACTGCTCATGGACAAAGACTAAAACTAAATTAACGGACATTTTCATCAACAAATAAAAACTAGACGAAAATGTTTGACAGAGACTTAATCCAATCAGACCTAATTTAGTCATGTAGAAAGTAGGGGCAAGTTAGGAATATATCCAATCACAGCTACTTTGGTTGTGTGGAAAGGTTGGATGAGTTAAGAGGGACATCCAATCACAGCTGCCTTAGCTTGGGGGTGGTGGGATAAGTTGTGGAGCGATCCAATCAGAGCTCCTCTCTTTATGAATTGATATATTCATGCAGAGCAGGTTCACTGTTTGTTGTCAGTTCTGGTATTGTAACTGAGATGCTCTGCCAGGTAGCCTAAATAAAGGTGACTGCATTTCACACAAAAGTTCAATTTGTTTCTGTTCATTTATACATTCAGACTTTACTAGCATTCAATAAAGGGTTATTAGATGTTTAATTTAATCCAAGTGTAAAACATGACTTCAGAAATTCAAGGAAACATAAAATATGCCTTACCCTTTACACTTCATATTTAGTCGACTAAATTTACAGTAGATTTCATCATCTTAAATGTTGTGAAACTTCATCCACTAAATCTAGACTAAAATTAAAACAATTTAGATGACTAAATTATGACTAAAACTAAAAGATATTTTAGTCAAAAGACTAAAACTAAAATTAATTCATAAAGTGCTGTCAAAATTTACATGATTCAAAAAACTGAAACACTGACTGGTTTGGCGTTTGGTAAACACACCTAATGAAGACCAGTTTTTTATCACAGTCTTCAGTTTAGAGTAAAAGAAAATGGTGAAGGCAAATGTTCATCTCCATCAGTCTACAATATGAGGTCCGGAGTCGTGGAGTTCTTGTCGAAGCCCCCTGGAGTTTAATTCTGCACCACCAAACCAGAAAGGATGACACCACCTTGGACTGTCTCAGTATGTGGTATCAGATATCAAACTGTGTTCAGTGAGCATTCAGAGGCCCCTCACCAAAAATAGATGTAACCTATGTTTGTGTTTTGAATTAAACGGGGTCTATGAGTCTTTGACTGGCTTTGTAAAAAAGCAGAATCTGGAATTTAGTCGTCTTTTAGTCGTCTTTAATAGTGGGAGAGCCTACTGATTACATGCCTGTTTTTTTGTCTTCTTTATGATTCAGCACTTTAAATGCATTAAGTCCTTTGGTTCACTAATTAATGTTATTCCTCAAAGACCCAGTGCTGTTATTGTCCTGTGAATAAACAAATGCTTAAAGTGCAAATGAGAGCTTAAAACATTTTCCATTCACAAAAGGCACTAAAGGAAGCAGAGGCAGACTGCTACTGTCTGTGCAAAACCTTGTAACTGTCGTACCAAACTGACAATGGGAGATGAAGAATAAAACATGATCAGTGAACCTGCTGCAAACACGTCTCAGTCTACACAGACCAGAGCAATTTAAACAGGAAGACAAATGCAGAACAGACAGCTAGTAAATTTCAAAATAAAACAGTGTGTGCAGACCTATCCTTGATCCACAAAACAAGGAGGCAAACAAACTGTCTTTCTTCCTGCATGAACTATTCCAGCATTTTGGTTCCCTGACATGTTAATCAAGCACAATGTGTGTTTACAGTTTGTCTAAAGAGTACCCAGGTAAGAGCTTTTAGTCGGCCAGCACGCCTAAAGTCCATCTCACATGCTGAGAATCTAGAGCAGTGGTTTCCAAATCTTGTTTGCCAGGGAGCACTTAACACCAAACCAAAATCTAAAGGCACACCCAAGTCTTATTATGGAAAAAAAAATACTTTATTTATAATCTTAGCAACCGGATCATGTGTATTTATCTAATAATGTCTGATAAAAAATCACAAACAGCACAGGAAATATTCAAAACCGAATATATTTAATTTTATCAAATTTATTTATTTATTTATTTTTAATCTGACTATAAAAAGACATTTCAGTTCATTCTTATGGTCGATGCTGATGTGCTTGGAGTTTGTGACCCCCTGCAAGAAGCGAGGAATATTTGTGCACCAGTGATCTGATAAAATGACGCTTTATAGCAGTGAGACAGCTCAAATATTGAGTTTCAGGTGAGGAAGAGTCTGTTTCAAACTCTTTCCAAACCTGCTTGTTCTGTTAAAGAAGTCCTAAAGACCTAATGGACAGAATTAAAAACTAACCCATCAGATTCTGCGTAGTTACAGTACTGACACATACATTTGAGAACCATTGATCTAGAGAATAGAAGGCCTGCCTGTTTTAACCATGAGCTGCCTGCGTATCCCAGCCAAAGTGAACAGGAAAACAAAACACAGAGAGACATCTTTACCTTGTTTCAGCAGAAATGTAGATCCACATCAGTAGAATATGGCACAAATAAGCAAGGGCGCCGCCAGGAGCTGTAAAAGGTATCACTGAAGGCCTCACCGCCACGCTCCTGAAACAACCCTGCACAATTAGAAACAGAAAAGAAAACGTTATGAGCTTAAAAAAGTTTAATCTGTGTTTAAAGAGCACATCAGACCCTCTGCTAAACTGAAGTTACCAGAAAGATGGCACTTTTCTTCAAAGTTTCAACTCAAACATTTCTGAAGAATGTTTTCAGGTGTCCACCTCCTGCAGATCCAAAGAAGGGCAGAGCCTGAGACTCTTCTGCTTAACAATAGTTAGCTCATTTTATGTGACTGAGGACTTCATTTTGACTATCTTTACCAAACAGATTTCTGGAAAGCTTCTGCTGGCATCAACATTTTAGCATTCCCACGCAATTTCTTCTGACATTGTCTTTTTTTTTTATCTCTTCTTCCTCTCCTGTGTGTAATCTTTGACGTTTAGAGCACCTACAGGTAACCTTTACACTTAAAATTAGCCATCCATCCATTATCTACACTGCTAACAGCTGACATTGGGCGAGAGTTGGGGGACACTCTGAAGCGATCGCCAGCCGATCACAGGGCCACATAGAGAGATGGACAACCAGTCGCTCACAATATCCATCCATCACCTATCCCAGCTGACACTGGGCGAGAGATGGGCTACACCCTGGACCGGTTTTCTAAACAGAGTAAACCTCAACAGGGCAATTTAGAGTCACCAGTTGACCTTATGAGCATGTTTTTGGTCAGTTGGTGGAAGTCAGAGTGCCCGTTGAGAACCCACTCATGCACAGGAAAAACTCCACAAATACTCCACACAAAAAGGTCTTGACCAACTCGGGGATTGAACTGCAACCTTCTTGCTGTGAGGCATATGCATTATCTGATGTGCCACCGTGCCACCCACCTTAAATTAGTGTTAATAAAATCAATCTGATGGCAAGATGAATCTAAAATCCTCAAAGTGTCCAGTTTTGCTAAGACTGTAAGCTAAATATCCATCCATCACCTATCCCAGCTGACACTGGGCAAGAGATGGGCTACACCCTGGACCGGTTTTCTAAACAGAGTAAACCTCAACAATCAGAAAACCTGGTCTTCTGCGTCTCATGGTTGTGATTTTCTATCATCTGCCATTTACTGAAGGTTCTCTCTGTCTGGATTATTCCCTGTTTACCTCACAGATCAGCAGTTTGTGAAATCCTCAGACCAGCCTGAGGACTCAACAACCAGCCACACTCAGAGTAACCTTTCTTCTTCATTCTGATGCAGAGTTTGAACTTCAGCAGGTCGTTGAGTCCTTGGTTTTGTAGGTAGAAGCCTTGAGTTGATGCTGTGTGATAGGCTAATTGAAAGAGCAGTTGAACAGATGTGCCTAATACAGTGGCGAGTGGATGTGTATGATGTAAGCACATGTTGATCCTCTTTGGGCTCTGTACTGGGCTCTGGACTGGGATTGTGCATCCTCATAATAACAGAATACAGACCAACATGCCCCAAACCTCCATGTGCTCCTTCAGACCATGCCCTGCATGATGTCACTGTTGTGGTCTGTTGCACTGTTGAGTCACTACGTTGATTTAAATCAACAAACTGCCCTCAGTTAAATTGGATTTGTCTGAAAAGACAGTCATCTCTGACCATAAACATCCTCATCCACACAACGCTTCGAGACTTTCCCAGAAACTCTAAAGTAAAACGCCGAGATCCAATCATATGATTTAGACCAACGTCTCCTCCTCATTTATGCCCTGGATTCTGCTCAGGGCAAACGGGAACAAATGAGCGCTGATATGAATGAATGAGGACTCTGAATGTGCTGCAGCCATGTGCTTTCAATCTGCAGACATTAAAAATTAATACAACACAACAAACCCACACTGGACACGAGTCACTGACAAATGGCTAATCAAACCATGAAATATGAAAAATCTGAAAGTATAATAAGCATGAATTATGAATGTGAGCATGACGAGCAATGATAAAGGAATAAATGGTAGAAATGGGCCGACATAGAGATGTGGGCGCCCCGCTGAACTCATTCATCTCATTTTAATGTTCCAAAACATTCATGTGACCGCAGTCAGGCTGCACCGATGCACCAGTGAAATGTCACAGAGCTCATCCAGAATGGAGATGAGCCATTTCATTAGCTGCTCGGCCAAGGCTGAGTGGGACAATGTGGACATGATAATGATAAAGGCCGTGAAACAGCTTTGGCATTAAACTTGGTTATAAACGTACAATAGCAAAAAACGCCTGACTCATTTATTTACTTACCACTTAGAGCAAAACAAAATATCAAATCAGTTTACAAGCCTGTTAAAGGTCAATGATGGACTACTTCTCCAGCTGAACTGAAAACGCACACATGCACTATATATTCAAAAGTTTTCACTCGTCTGCCTTCACCCACACACATGAACTTAAGTGACATCCCATTCTAAGTCCAGAGGGTTTAATATGACATTGGTCCACCCTTTGCAGCTATAACAGCTCCAACTCTTCTGGGAAGGCTGTCCACAAGGTTTAGGAGTGTTTATGGGAATTTTTGACCATTCTTCCAGAAGAGCATTTGTGAGGTCAGACACTGATGTTGGACATGAAGGCCTGGCTCACAGTCTCTGTGGTGTTCTATGGAGATGAGGTCAGGACTCTGTGCAGGCCAGTGATGTTCTTCCAAACCAAACTCCCTCATCCAGGTCTTTATGGACCTGCTTTGTGCACTGGTGTGCAGTCATGTTGGAACAGGACAAGCCGTCCCCAAAACTGTTCCACAAAGTTGGAGCATGAAATTGTCACAAATGTCTCAGTGTGCTGAAGCATTCAGAGTTCCTTTCACTGGATCTAAGGGGCCGAGCCAAACTCCTGAAGAACAACCCCACACCATAATCCCCCCTCCACCAAACTTTACACTTGGCTCACTGCAGTCAGACAAATACCGTTCCCCTGGCAACCTCTAAACTCAGACTCATCCATCAGATTTCTAGACAAAGAAGTGTGATTGGTCACTCCAGACAACACGTGTCCACTGCTCTAGAGTCCAGCAGTGTGCTTTACTTCACTGCATCAACACTTTGCATTACACTTGGTGATTTGAGGATTGGATGCAGCTGCTTGGCCATGGAAACCCATTCATGAAGCTGTCTACACACTTTTCTTGAGCTAATCTGAAGGCCACATGAAGTTTGGAGGTCTGTAGCTGTTGACTCTGCAGAACGTTGGTGACCTCTGTGACCTATGACCCATAGCATACGCTGACTCCACTCTGTGATTTAACATGGCCTACCACCTCATGGCTGAGTTGCTGTCATTCCTGATCACTTCCACGTTATTATAACTCCACTGACAGTTGACAGTGGAATATTTAGTAGTGAAGAAACTTTAGGACTGGACTTATTGCTCAGGTGGCCTCCTATCACAGTACCACGCTGGAGTTCACTGAGCTCCTGAGAGCGACTCATTCTTTCACAAATGTTTGCAGAAGCAGTCTGCATGACCAGGTGATGATTTTATACACCTGTGGACATGGAAGTGCCTGGAACACCTGAATTCAATGATTTGGATGAGTGAGTGAATACTTTTAGCAATACTGTATATTGATAACATCTTTCAGGGCTCCTGGATCAGGCATCAGAGGGTTAAAAGATAGGAGAAACATTAAAGAAAAAAACAGACTACACTGTATGTGTCTGAAGTTGCTTTCACAGCCATTGCGTTTGGTGCAGACAAGTTTGTTTGATTTTGGCAGTGTGGAGGCTCCTGCGACCTCTGACTAGTGATGGGCGATACCAGACTTTTTCAAATCAGTACCATCTCAATACCTTATGCTGTGTATTTCCAGTACTGATGCTGATATCAATCATTTCCTTCAGTGCATAGAAAATGTACATGAAATTTAGTTCAGTTTGAAAACTTGGACAACTTGATATTTATTCTATAGATACAAACACAAATGAAACAACTTTACTAATGTAGGCCTATGTTGCACTGATTTATGATTTTTCTACCCCTTAGATGCATGACCTACCAATACCTACACTCTTCCGTGAGTGGGGTCAAAATAACCCCAATTAAAATCAATACATTTTATGCTTTACACTTAACATAGCTATAAACAGTGGCGGTTTTAGGCATGGGCAAAGCAGGGAGCCGCCCAGGGCAACACAGCATGGGGTGCGGCACAAGCACACAAAAAAAAAAATATATATATATAGTAAATTTAAAAAAAAAACTGTGCCGCAAAGCACAAAGCGGGCGCTCGAAGATCATCCCCAGGGGTGTGTGCCCCAGAACTCCATGGTCTGACGGTCGCTCCCACTTCGTCCAAGGAGTCATTCTATGTAGAACCACCACTGGCTATAGATATCATTGTAAGAGTCTGTTTCTCATCACAACAAATGCAATGATGTCAGCGAGCTTAGGTAGCTGGTTCAGCTAACTAACACTATCACACAAAGTTCAAAGTTCATGGATGTGGAAAAAAGTTTTGTGTAAAAAATAATCTCATAGTATTTTATCTCATAGCTTTTCTACTATATCCAGTGTTACTACACTTTGGAGTTTAATGAAAAAGAAGAAAAACAAAATGATGCTGAAACTTTGTTAAAGCACTGTACATCCACCAGTCACTTTGTCCATGTAGTATTCACCTGCTTGTAAATGCAAACAGCCAACATGCCAAACACATGGCAGCAATGCAAAGCATCTAGGCATGACATGGTCAAGACGACCTGCTGAAGTACATCTACCAGTGATGTTCCTTTGCTCTCACCTAAAATTCAGAAAAATCAGCCAGAGCAAAATCACTGTGGCTTATGTAACTACTTATACACAGCTACTGTGGTGTGTATCAAGAATGGGCAGGAAGAGGAGCACAGGGACCTGACAAGGCCCTTCAGTGACAGGAGCACCGGGAACTGCCTCCTGCTGAACACCTCCATGACCAACGAGATGTTCATTGACTTTAGGAGGTCTAATTCTCTGCTCCAGCCTGTCACATCAGAGGAGAGGTCACTGAAGGGGTGCAGACTTGTAAGTACTCAGGTGTGACCTCGACAACAAGCTGGACTGGTCTGTGAACACAGATGTCCTGAAGGACAGAGCTGGCTCCTCTTCCTCAGGAGGATCAGGTCTTTCTGCTGCATATTGGATTAGATAAGATTAGATTATTAATTTATTACTATTATTATTATTTATTTATTAATTTATTAATCCCTTTGTGAAACTCCCTCAGGGAAATTAGGATTTCAATAGCAGTTTCAAAGAGTAGCTAAAAAAGATCTATAAAAAGGATGGATGTAAACAAAAAAATAATAAATATAAAATAAATAAAAATAAATAAATAAATAAATAAAAATAAATAAATAAATAAAAATAATCATAATATATGTTCGATCAGTCAGTGGTCTCCAGGGTCCTGGTCTCTCTGCAGTCTGCTGGGGGGGCAGCAGGACTGATAGGAACACCAGGAGGCTGGACAGGCTGGTGAAGAAGGCTGGCTCTGTGATTGGCAGGAGTTTGGACTCACTGGGGACTGTGGTGGAGAGACGTACGCACAGTGCAGGACGTCCTGGACAACAGTGACCATCCCCTCCACAACATCCTGGAGGGACAGAGAAGCAGCAGCAGTGGGAGACTCATCTCACTGCAGGACTAAGAGCTTCAGGAGGTCCTTTGTTCCCACAGACATCAGACTGAACAACAGCCTGAACAAAGGCAGAGGATCAGGACCTGGACTGCTTATTACCACCACTACTGATACTGGATACCTGAATTTCCCCCTGGGGAGATTACCTACCTACCTACCTACTTACCTATCTACCACTGATGTGACTTATATGGATGTCGCTACACAACACATGCAGGTGCTTTTTCTCAGAGACCTCTGCTGTGATGCAAAGAGTGCAGCAGCCCCCAATCATCCACCTCCCTCTGTATCTGTGTGAGCAGGGGCTTGATCTGCTGCGACAACAAAACCTCCCCATGTGAATGCCTGATACAATCACTGTTTTAATCATTTACCTCATCCCTCTGCAGTTTGTCATTCCTCTTTTATTTTTGTCTGTCAGCTACAATGTAAGTGTTTCACAGACTGGGACGCAGGCAGCAGAGAGTTAAGAAGCTGACGGCATCCACTCTCACCATGCTACAGCAAGTTCAACAAAAGCACCAAAGGCAAAAAGCAAACAAGATGTAAATTATTGATGTAGTCTCTGCTGAAGATGTACAGACACAAAAATAAACACTCGACAGATTGCAGTCCATTCAGGAGAGGCTGCACAGGCGTAAAAAACACTGCAGGACACTTCAGGAAGGACTGAGGACTCTCAGGAGCAGTCTGTCCAACAGAAACTTCACTGAATCAACTCAGAATCATTCATCATCCTGGATAACTTCATCAGACAGCTGACTGACAATAAACAGAGAACAGGGTCAGGGTTCAGCACTTCAGTGATAAGGCCAACTGTATCCTGCAGGTGTTGGTGAAACTTTAAGCTGCTGCACACTGAGTCCCTGCATGTAAAGAAACAGCATGTCCTGATTAGAAGCAGCCCCTGTCCCAGTGTTGACCCACTCCATTTCAATTAGTGATAATTTTCTGTTTTAATTATCGGAAAAGCATCACTAATTCAACGTCAGTCAAAGCTCAATACTGAGTGCTCTGTTAACAAGTCAGTGTTCAGGACCTGCTGGCACTAAAAAGGATGACCATTAGACAGAGAGTGGACATCCTGTTAACCACAGAGCTTGGTGAGTAGGGGTCAACATGGGGATGTTGTGACTGTGTTTTCTGGGATATCCCATTTGCCAATATTTCTGAGTTCATTATCGCCAATACCAATACCTGTAAGCTCTTTATTTTGGAAATCTTCAAAATAAAAAACTGCTGATTTTTATATATACCCATGCAGCGATGATAAGGTGCAGCAATATGGCACATATGTGCTGATATATTGGCTGTAAACGCTGGCAAGAACTTCAATATCAGCAAATACCAATATTTTTAGGCTGATAATCACTCTGTGCTATGTAGGACTGAAACTGTTTGATTGGGGACTGACTTAGCATTAGAGAGCATTGTGTAGCTGCATGAGTGTGTTTGTGTGTGTATTCTGTACTTTATGTTGTTTTGTTTTGTATTATTTGTACTGTATCTATGTCCTGAAACGACCCGCTTAAAAATGAGATGTTCCATCTCGAGGGGCTATCCTTTAAATAAATTAATAAATAAGTAAATATTGTGCATCTCTTCAATTTTATAGATGTGAAAAATGTAAGAATCCTGAATTTTATTCTCTAAGATTTTGAATTTATCCAAGATGTGGTCCTTCTGTTTCAAGTGGCCATAAACGTGCAGCTCATACTGTTTGTCTGCACAGGCTCCCGTAGGACGCCACTAAGTGACGTGCTTAAGCAGTTAGACTGCTGCCTGTTAGTTTGCTCCATTAACTAGGCATTTTGGCCCAGAAAACTGCAGCTCACTAGATATTTTCTCTTTTTTGGACCATTCCTATCAAACCTTGGAGATGCACAAACATCCAAGCCACATTAAAAGTCTCTCAGATCACCTTTCCTCTTCATTCTAATGCTCAGTTTGAGCTTCAGCAGGTCCTCTGGACCAAGTATACATGTCTAACTGGATTTATTGCTCCCATGTGATTAGCTTGTTTGCTATGTGTGTTAACAAGCAGCTACAAGGTGTACTTATGTTCACCATCCAATATGTCATGAAAAACCACCAAATAAATCCCCAAACACCTGCATTTTGGTCTCAAACTGTCTTACTTTGAGGTCAGTCTCAGTCCGTATGTCTTAAAACTGTATAAGAAACTGTAGGCATTAAAGTGAGGGGCAGCAGGAGGCCAATGACACGCTACAGCGGTTCCCCTCGTGTCACCAGTGAGTAATTAAAGCTGCAGCTAACCCGGTAATAAACATGTGTGCTGTGAATGTGACATGAGCCGTCAGAGGCGGCCTGCAGCACAGCAGAGAGGGACGTGTGGAGGTCTGTGGGAGTCAGAGACAAGCACATAATACAAGATGAAAGTGGTGGTGCTGAATGTTCTGCTGCTCACTCTCTGCTCTCAGGAGAAGTCCGTCTATTTCCAGTCCACGGTCCAGCCGACGGTGTAATCTGAATATGAATTAGGATTACATAAACATTGATCTTTGAGAAGCGGGACTTCCTGATGAAACCCACAGCTGTGTTTTACTCTGAAGGTTCAGTCGTAGATTTTCAGAGGAGGATTTCTTCAGTCTGGGAGCAATGGAGCTCCACACATGAAATATTAAACCATGAATGTAATAAATATGAATTATGAATGTGGTCTAGAGGCAGAGTTACATGATTAAGAGATGACACACGAGCAGTTATGGTCCTGTCCCGCTCCACCTATCCGTTACATTTGTTTTTGTGTTTGTGAAGCTGCAGTGAGGGCGTGTTGATCCCAGTAAAATATCACATGCGTCATCAGAGGCTGTTTGAGTTCGCTCATCTGCTTTGTTTGCTGATGCTTTTCTCCACATACTAACGGCAGCACATGGCACAGCTTGGCTGAAGCAGTGTGGAGGTGGATGGAGGAGTACAGCACACAGTCTGCAGATTCTTCACTCTGCAGGAAAACCTTCATCCATTTACAGCCGGAGAGAGTCCACAGTGGCACGGTCTTACAGTACGGGCACACGGTGTCTTCATGGGGATACTGAGGCCATGATTGGACAACTAAGAAACATCCTTTATGAGCATTCAGACAACAGCAGTGTTGCTACATAAAGATCATTTCCTTCACTGGTGTCACCGATGCAGAGATGCCATCTGTTGGAAATGGTAAATGGTAAATGGACTTGAGCTTATATAGCTCTTTTTTCAGTCTTTGACTTCTCAAAGCTGCTTCACACCACATGTCACATCTACACATTCATAACCATTCACTCACTGATGGTTGGAGTTTCTATGTCTCAAATCCATCCGTATCAGTTCCCACTGCACATTTACACGCGGTTCAAGTGTCTTGCCCACGGACACATCGCCGTGTGACAGCCGGAGCTGGGCTTGAACTTGCAACCTTCCATTATCGATCAAGCACACTATCGGACTGCACCACAGACGCATTGAAGACTTAGTTTATTAATATCCATCCTTCCATCATCTATACCACTTATCCCGTTCGGGGCTTAAGGCCTATCCCAGCTGACATTTGGCAAGAGGCGTGGTACAACCTGAACCCTGAATGATGTTTTATGTACTATTTATATTTTAAGATTGTACACACTTGTACAAATGCATTACATTAACCTACAGATGGAAATTAGCCTTTGGCTGAAATCTGGCACATTTACATATCAATGTCCCTTAATGTGCACTGTCCTCTATTTAAATAAATAAATAAACAAAGGACATCATCAAGAGAGGAACAACCAGTCATGCTAACACTCACACCTAAGGGCGATCACCACACAGAAAGGCCCTGACCGACACCTGCTGTGAGGCACGTGCACTACCTGCTGTCCCACCGTGCCATCCTTAATTTATTAATCAGATGTTTGGATATCGATCCAGTTAATGAGGCTGTGTGTCTCCTAACAGTCTGCCCTGCTTTCAGTGTCATATTCATATTTTTATTCTATATATTGTTAATGTTAATAGTGTAAATTCTTTGACCTTGTTCATAGTCACACTTTTACTTATTTTGTTATTTTCTTTCATTAAGGAAGTTGATACATCCTAAAGATCCTGCACATTGTAACTTAGCTTATTTAGATTCTGTTATACTCGCATCAGTTTTGAAGTCTATACCTGATATTCCTGCTGCTATACTGTGTGTAAGAGCAACTAAAACAACTGAATTTCCCCCTCAGGGTTAACAAGGTCTTTCTGATTATGATTATGATTTAAAGTTTGCTGTTTAAGTGAATTTTTTCACAGCACTCACACAACAGCTCTCTGGTGTGGTTTCTGGTTTGGTGATGGTGGCCACATTAGCATAGCTATGGTGATGGCACAACTGTACAATATCAAACAGTATGTGAACACTGTCACAGATCCAGCAGCTCCATTTCCCTCTCACATAGACAAACACACTCTCTCATGCACACATACAATCACACAAACACTCTGCCAGGTGTGCATGCCCTCTACAGCTGGGACAGCGGTTCATCTGTAGATCTCATATCGACAGCACAGTGCTTCTATTCTCACTGCCCGGCACATACCAACACAAAAATGCTTCCCTTACCTCAGTCTTTGTAATTCCACAAACACTAAGACACTGACTGAACACATGAGCTGTTTCTGTTGGAACTGAAGCCACCACAGCCTTTGACTCATGTTTAGGCGAATAGCTAATGGCACCATTACTGCTTCTTGCCTGCAGAGCTGATGAAGGGCACAGGTGTCTATCCAGCTGAAAGCATTCAACAATAAAATAGGAAGATATAATCACAACAGGTGAAATCTAACAGGATAAGAATAATAATATCCTGCTTTGAGCAAATATTTGACTGTGTCAAGTTTCAAAACAAGACTCCTACTGCGATCAAAATCTGTTCAATCTGTTCAGCTCCAAATAGGCTCGACAGCAACTAAAACCACTGGTTTGGCTTTTTCATCATTGAGCATTTTGACAGGCTTTAATTTATGTACATATACTCTGCCTGGCCAACAAAAAAGTTACCACCGAAAAAAAAAAGGGCACACTCTAATATTTTGTTGAACCTTTAGCTTTGATTCGCTGTGGCATTGTTTCAGTAAGCTTCTGCAATGTCACAAGATTTATTTCCATCCAGTTTTGCATTTATTTTTCACCAAGATCTTGTATTGATGATGGGAGAGTCTGACCACTGCACAAAGCCTTCTCCAGCACATCCCAAAGATTCTCAGTGGGGTTAAGGTCTGGACTCTGTGGTGGCCAATCCATGTGTGAAAATGATGTCTCAGGCTCCCTGAACCACTCTTTCACAATTTGAGCCCCATGAATCCTGGCATTGTCATCTTGGGATATGCCTGTGCCATTAGGGAAGAAAAAATCCATTGATGGAATAACCTGGTCATTCAGTATATTCAGGTAGTCAGCTGACCTCAGTCTTTGGGCCATAATGTTGCAGCCCCAGATCATAGCACTGCCCCCACAGGCTTGGACAGTAGGCACTAGGCATGATGGGTGCATCACTTCACCTGCCTCTCTTCTTACCCTGATGCTCCCATCACTCTGGAACAGGGTAAATCTGGACTCATCAGACCACATGACCTTCTTCCAGTCCTCCAGAGTCCAATCTTTACGCTCCCTAGCAAACTGAAGCCTTTTTTCAGTTAGCCTTACTGATTAGTGGTTTTCTTAAGGCTACACAGCTGTTCAGTCCCAATCCCTTGAGTTCCCTTCACATTGTGTGTGTGGAAATGCTCTTACTTTCACTATTAAACACACCCCTGAGTTCTACTGTTGTTTTTCTTTGATTTGATTTGGCCAAACGTTTAAGTGATCGCCGATCACCATCATTCAGGATTTTTTTCCAACCACATTTCTTCCTCGAAGACGATGCTTCCCCACTATCCTTCCAGTTTTTGATAATGCGTTGGACAGTTCTTAACCCAATTTTAGTAGTTTCTGCAATCTCCTTAGATGTTTTCTCTGCTTAATGCATGCCAATTATTTGACCCTTCTTAAACAGACTAACATCTTTTCCACGACCACAGGATGTGTCTTTCAACATGGTTGTTTAAGAAATGAGAAGCTACTCATTGCATTAGCTGCAGTTAAATAACTTGCTGCCAGCTGAAAGATAATCGCCCATGCAGCAATTATCCAATAGGAGGTTCGCACCTATTTGCTGAGTTAATTCCAGGTGGTGACTTTTTTTTTGGCCAGGCAGTGCATATCAACCATTTGCAGACACATGAATAACACTTATTCACTTATGTTGTCAAATTCATTGAAATACTGGAGTGAATTGGTAAAATCACTTCAGAATGTTTCAGGATCAGAGAACAGCAGCAGCTGATATGTGTTAATCTGCAGACTGTGGCCCTCATGCAGATCCTCTGGCTGTAATGAAGACTTATACTTGGAGAGACCCAAATCAACGTCTTCAAACTCTAATGACAAACCAGAACAGCCGAATCAAAGTTTATCTTCAGAGTTAGTATTCTACTCACGCTGATTGTTTATTGGATACAGACACAGTCATGTTTTAATGATAAGTTTACTTGACGATTGCTAACATAAACATTAGCCCAAAGTGTATCTGTTGCGTATGATAGTTCAAGGTTCATGAAATGACTCTCAGATATAAATCTTTAAAGCCTTGTTATAATGGTCCACTACACAGCAGTAGATGTATATGTAGGATTAAATTCACCGCAGGGACATTTTTATTCATTTAGTGCAAATACCCATGAAGTTGCATGCTTGACCGCATCATTTTTGACATCAAGCCGAAATTAAAAGAGTGTAAAGTAATGTGCAAATGGTCAATATTTACAGTATGAGTACATCATTTGGGCAGCAAGATGCCTCACTGCAACAAGGTTGCCAGTTCAATCCCTGGGTCAATCAGGGTGGAGTTTGCATGTTTACCCTGTGCATGCGTGGGTTCTCCATGGCAATCTGGCTTCCCCCCAGAGACCAAAAACATGCTAATTAGGTTGATTGGTCACTCCAAAATTGCCCTTAAGTATGAGTGTGAGAGTGAATGGTTGTCAGTCTCTCTATGTGGCCCTGTGATTGGCTGGCTATTGGTTTGGGGTCTCAAAGTCAGCTGGGATAGGCTCCAGCCCCCCGTGACCCTGACGGGGATTAGTGGTATGGAAAACAGATGGGTGGATACGTTTTTGCCATGACAATAACTAAGATGTTCAAATGTCTTTTCAATCAATCTTTTTTGTACAGCATAAAATTATATTAAATGTTATCTCAAGACTTGCTACAAAAGAGCAAATGGATGCCAAACTCCTCCTTTCTGTTTCTAATGTTTCTATAATTTTATTTATTTCAGGTATTTTTGTGTTCAGGCTGCTTTAAGTCGAAGTCCAGATTTTTTGTAAAGTACCACCTCGCTGCCTGAATCATGGCAAGCTGCTTTTGAAGCTGAAGGTCAGACAGGCGTGAAATAAAATCGATAACCACCCAAGGCTAGAACAGAGGTGGTGTCAAAAACAGTTTTTTATACATGAAATACAATCCTGGACTATTGGTAATTAGTCAGCTTCAGAGGGAGACGCATGCTTTCTCTCAGGCCAGACAGAAAATAAGCAGAAGTGTGGACTGCTCTCCTTTAAACACAGCCCAGCTCCATCCACAATCACACGTCTGGACTGTTTTCTTAAAGTGGACAGTCTCTGTTAGCAGGAAGCTGCCAAATGAAATTAAACAGTTGCTTTTGGATTGTTGCTGTTGGATGTTAGAGCTGCTCACATATTTTCAGCCTGTCTGCACCCTGCCCTGCTGGAAACAGCACGCAGGGAACAGTTTGCACATAATTTATTGTCTTTCTGAACTATTTTAGCATCAAGTGTGAAGATATTTTGTTGCTCTCCTGCTTCCAGGGAACAACTGAATTATATATAACTGCTGCGATGTGACAGCACACTCCCACATTTCCTATCTGTTACACAACATGTGCAAATGCAAAACACTTACAAGGGAAGCATTTACTGTGAGAGCTTCCCACTCTTAAGTGGGAGCAAGAAATCAGTCGGAGGACTCGGAGGCTTTTATTGTTGCTTGATTTCATGCTCTTACATGGCAATTAGAGCCAACAATGGGCCCCTTCTTTACAATGTGAAGAAAGTACAAGGTCAAAACAGCACCAGAAGAATGTCTTTTTTATTTAAAAAAACATTTTGGTAAAAAGCCCTGAGCTGAATATTCTCAGGTGTAAAAGCTGATTCTTCTCAGTCTACCCTCATCAGTCCCCCTCAGAGCGGCTGGAGGCAGACGCCACATAAGCAGCTGCTGAGCACCCTTTCACAATCAGGGGCCCACCCAGAGGGAGAAGGTGTTTTGTTCACAAGCAGCAAACCAACATGAAATTAAATTTCTATCAGATTCTCAGGTACACTCCTCAAAGCAAAATGAAATGAATGTTCTTTCCATTCAGTACAAGTCACGGCCTTTACAGCCAATAGGAACGCAGAATCATCATTTCAGCAGCTCTTAATTGTCTTATCACAAGTAGGGGTGGGAATGTGTCTGATTTTCACTTTATGACTCTTGTTCATTCATAAAAAATAAATAATGTGAGTCCATTAATCCACTGTAGGGGTGTGCAAAGTGTGGCCCCAGGGCCAACTACAGCTTGATCACTATTTTCAAAAGGCAGAACTAGATCAGGCTCCTATTAAACCATGAAGTTTGTGTTTCACTGATTAATGAAGAAGAAAGAATTAAGTCGGCAAGTTGCATAAAAAGTGCTCAAACGCTCCATCAACCACCACCTCAAGGTCCACTGTTCAAAACTTAAGGTGCTGACCATCTTCAAGCAACATTCATTCAGAGTTTGCTCCTCTTTTTACAGTCAAATTTACATTTGTGTTCAGATTGGGACAAAATAGTTTGTGTAACTTCTGAATTGAGTTTATTTTGGTAGTAGAGTGAGCATCAGATCCCTCCTGGGTTTGGGGGCACAACAAGCCCAAATGAGCAACTGCACTTTTGGAACAAGCCCAAAAAAACACAACCTGCAACTGCCAATATTTACAAGAAACTTTTCAAAAAAGAAGCCCAGAGTCGCTTTTAATAAACAGACCTGGCAACTAAGATTCAGAGGCTGTTTATGATTCAGAGCAGGAGACATAAACACCACATCATGCCCCCCCTCCTCCTGCACACAAAAAGCTGCAGGGCAGAGAGATCAGCATGCCTGGGCGATGGTTTCATTAAGTCACCCGAATTCTGATCCTGAGAGCCGAGGAGTCGAGACATACGATTGCAGATGTATTGTTTTGTTCTTAAGAACAACATCAGAGCACAAAGCTCACATCCAGACAGGTTCTGCAAAGATAACACTGAAGGTCAAACAACACTGATGAATAAAAAGTACAATTTTAACATCATGAAGGACGCGTCTGTCATCATTCACCTCTGTCCATCCGCTCTCGTCTGCTGATTTGAGGTTTGGTCGATACAACAGAAGGCTTCAAAACAGACTCTGCTCAGAAAATGTAAGCGCTGTCTGGGGATCTCAAGGTGTTTCAAGGCCAGATAAGATACAGAACTCTTCCGGGGGTTTAGCTCCACTCCCAGGGTGCAGATGGACTTTAATACTGGACACCAGCAGCCAATGGGCACCCTGCTCAGCTGCCCAGAGCACCTTAAGTGGCTCTGCTTGATGTGAAGGAGCAGCTGTTAAATACCAAGCTGCTCCCAGATGTCCAGGCTCCTTTGCCTATCACTATGCTCCTGAATGGAAGTGTGCAAGGCTCATTAAATGTCGCCTGCAGCTTTAATGTTATGTTTATTGAGCTCATTGACCCACAATCCCCCTGATTTATTCACCAGCAGAAGAAAAATGAATGTGTTCTGCGTTTCCTTCTCATATGTTATACTCACTGAAGACTGATCAAATAAGACAAAAACAGCTTTTAGTGATCTTTTTGGTGGCTGTAGACTTTGGTTTGTTGTGCTTTGTCTGAACATGCACATACAAACATGCACAAGAATTTACCCATGATGCTTCATATTAAGCTATGATGATAATGTTTTTGGAAACCCTATTAAACCATAAGATATAAAGTACACACAAAGTAAGACTTCAGTAAATGATGCTCTGTGTGCATGCCTTTGACTCTTCTCAGCTTCATGCATCCCCAGGTTCATCCCACAGATTACTGAGAAAATGGAGCTTGAGGACATAAAAAGAAAAAATGTTATTTGGAGAATTAACGCTGTCCAGTCAGATGTATGGAGCATCTGGTTTTGTTATATGACATACACCCCTGTGATGCACTCAATTGGGTCTCATCCAAAATGATTTTTGGCTGGTTTTTTTTTACTCCCAATTTTCACTTTAGAACAGCAGCGTCGCATCCGCTGTTGTAGATAGAATTCGTTTAGTCAGTGATCTTATTTCTACAGGCGGCATGGCACTAAATATACACAGTGAGTCTATTTTCAATGGCACTGGCAAAGCTGGCATGTCAGTATACAAAGATTCAGCAACCAGGAAGTCAGCCACAAAAAAATGATACAAAGAATCCAGTCTCTTCAAAATAAAACTATGTTTGCAGAAAAAATGACAACTTGAAGCATCCTGTCTCTTCAATATAAAGCTATGTTTGCAGAAAAAAAAAAAAAAAATCAAGCATCCGGTCTCTTCAAAATAAAATTACATTTTTACAGTCTTCCTTGAAGACATTTTTACCAGTCAAATCAACCCTCAAGTCTGACAAGACGGTGCAGAAAGAGTTTTCTTCACCATGGATAAGGAGTTATTTATCTGGAAAAACACAAGATTCTGTCCGACACATCCCAAGATGAAATCGCAGCAGCACAAATGACTGTTCATCAGGCGAGGTGAGTCTTCTCTGAGAGAGGCTGATTTCATGGTTTTTATTGTGATCTCTCCGCAAGTCTCCTGTGATCTTGTGATCTCTGACGAAAGCCTGGGCAGCGCTCATAGTTCATAAATACAGTTTAAAGTAGGGGCCAGGCTCAGAGGGTTAGGGTGGGGTCAGGCTGGAATGTCTGGTCGATGTAGACTCAAATCCTAGCATCAGTACAATCTTATCCATTTCCAGCCTCAAATAAAATCATTTTTCAATCCTGATATGCATCGCTTCTCTCCATTTGCTGGATGACTGACTGAGGACGCCTTCTGTGCATTCACCTGACATCTTTGTTCTTCAGCCAGCTTTGCTTTTCCTCCGTGCTGATCTCATCCTGTTTTTACAAAATACCAAATATATTTTCTCAGAATAAACTTCTCATACATCTGCTCCTGGTTAGCTGGAGCTTGTTCCCTGCTCAGAAACAAACTGTTCAGCGTTAACCCACCCTGATAACATTATTGAGGTAAAGAATACTCGTTGTAATCTAATTTTTCAGAGCCATTTAAAACCTTACAACTGCATTAAAAAACTCCCAGCCTGCCAAGCCGCAGCGCAGAGGGAGTTGTCCTCCTGTTCGCACCTGATCCGACCTTTGGCCAGGTCAACAGAGGGCCAGAAACAGATCAGAGGAGGCAGAAACAGGCATTTTCCTCCTGAGCACACAGAAAAAAGAGGGAATTAGAGAGGCAGCGGGCATCCATCCAGTCCCCAGCTTCACTCCACTGTTTGTATAGCCCCATTCATCTCCTTATTAGGATCAGTGCTGTGGCTGAAAGGAAGCTACAGAAGCTCTCTGTGTTTCCAGTGTCAGTGTCAGAGGATTTGAAAAGATGCTGAATAAGAAGCTGAATGCAGCTCGTTTCAGTACAGACAGGGACGGGCGCAGACACTAAAGCTGAAGTCAGGAATATTTGGTCTCGTAAACTTTCCATGCTCGATCATTCACTGCCAAGCACAACTGCCATGTGTGCAGCCCACTGTGGTTTGTTTAATGGAAGCTGAAAGCCAACACCGAGCGTCTTAATCTGTGTGCCCGAGTGTTTGGCAGGGCTGCACGCTGCTGGCGCGAGGTGTCTGGTGAGACTGCAGCAAGGAAACAGCGACCAGAGGGGCATCAATCACGGCATGAATTATAAAAGAGCCGCTCAGTGCTGCTGTCAACATGAAAACAAAAGAGCAGAGAAAATCAATGCATGACAGAGAATCCGTGAGTGATCAGAACGCAGAGTGAAATATTTTATTTCAGCGTTAAACTGTGACAACAGGAGGAAAGCCTGCAGCTGAGGAATCAAACTGTCACAGAGGAAGCTGCTGATGCTGAAATATCTGTACAGGCTTTAACGTAAAGGAGAGGTTGAGCATACAGTGAGCACAGGGCGCACACAGCCGGGGGATCCGCACAAATAAACACATTTTCACAGCAAACCATAAAGGAGAAATCCTGAAATCAAACACAACGTCCTCGTAACCATGCCAACAGTTTAGGAAGCAGCTGACTGGTTACGTGTCAAATGGTGAAAATGGGAACATGACAGCTTGGTTCATGTTGCACTCATTCAAAACTTTACTCAACAAATGAGATGCACCACAGATTTTCAGTTCGTGGTTGTACTAAAGGCTTAGAACAGCTCAAAAGTTAGTGTTAACCCTAACCGCCAATTTCCACACAATCCGTACGTGCCGTGCACTCCGCGGCAAATCACCTCCAGTCTCTTCAAACAGCCTGTTTCCAAAGCCTGTGCCTTGCTCTGTCTTCAGACGCATACGCAGGGAGTCTGTTTTCAAATGGAGCCGCATCAACCCCCACCAAGCAGATCAACCAAACACAGGAAAACAAGCGCTCACAGTTTGAATAGTGGAAATAATGTCAATGCCCAAAATGAACCAAGACAGGGCATACAGATGGAGCCACTAAAATTTTTCCAAATTTCATTGGCAGTCCATGACAGAAAAGCGCTGCGACCCGCCCATGAGATCCCCCACAATTACGTAAAAAACATGCAACCCTTACCCCACATAATTTATAGGATACATAAATGCAAAGATTTGTAACATTTCAAGATGGCAAGCTGGACAGTGCATGGGAGTCTATCTTCCTGTTTAAGTGGACTTTTTCTCCTTCGCACCTGTCTTGAATTAGATGTGCCAAGTTCTTCCATGTTTTGATGCACAGGATATATAAATTAAAATGTTCCTTTGCAAGGAAAAGGCCACAATGCACAGAAATCAAGAACAAAACAACAACAAAAAATCCCTGTTTTGACCCCCAATGGATGGAAGTTGGCTGGTAACTGGAAGGGAAAATTATAATCTTTAGTTTACAAGTTCATCTTCCTGTGATCTCATTAACTAAAAAGTACCCCCTGAAGTTGTGACTCTTTTATGATTTTTATGATCTTGTATTTCAAGCTTCAAGGCCTTTAAATACACCCCCAGTGAGAGAGGACGCACACCATCGGTCAGAGCACAGCCCTTACACAGACGGGACACTCCACAGGCGGACTACGTGAAAATCCAGGGTCACTCTTACACTATGCTGTTCAAGGTCAGAGGGAGACTAGAGCTGGGGCTGCGTCTCGATTCCCTGAATTGCATCCCTGCCTCCTTCTTTGAATCTTACTTCCATCAGAGATGCATGGAAATGAGGAGAAGGGGAGAGGACAGAGGAGATGTTTTTAAGAGAGGCAAAGTCTGTTTGTGATGATGGTGAAAGACGATCTGATGGTCACACTCACACAGCTGACTGTAGATGGAATAACACAAATTTTATTAATTCTGTTAAAATACAGATATTAATGAGTTTTGCCTCTGTGTGTGTTTTGATTATGTTTCTGTTTTTTCTCTTTGATAAAAAAAATAAATCTATTGGAAAGACGTCTTCTTCATGATGGATTTGTGTTCAGATCACTTATGACATTAATAACATTTATTGATTATAAACTGTGCACAGATGCTGTAAGGCTGTATCTGCAACACTGGATATTATTTTTTAGGTTTTAATTTTCATTAAACCCTGACATTCATGGATGATTAGCCTTTCAATCAAGTTTTATTCCAAATGAACACAAACTCTACCTCACCTAAGCTTTAACTCAGCTTATGATGATGAAAACAGAAAGCAAGAAGAAAAATGTTTTAATAAAAAAATCTGTTTGATTGGGCTCCTTTTGATATTAAATATGAAGGACAGACATCAGTGATTCAGGAAACAAATGATAATTAACTCTGGGCCGATGCTTTGATATCGAAGTGATTTAATGAAAGTTATTCCTTCATGATGATTTTTATCAAACACTTATTTTTAATCACTTATGTGTATAATAGTTTCAGTGGTAAGTTTAGTCCTCTACTAGGGATGTAACTGTATAAAAATTTCATATTACGGTTATGTGACCAAAATGATCACGGTTATCATTATTATTGCGGTATTGTTGCAGTGTGCTCAAAATGTTCATAAAGTACTTTTACACACACTTGAAATCATTTAACCCCTTTAATGTTATAATTACAACAGGCCGTCTGGTCTTTTTGTCCTTTTTTGTCAATAAATGTGTCAGGAAGTGTCCTTTGAGTAAATTTTTCACTGTTTTTTTCATGAGAAATAAAAGTAAACAATTCTGGCAAGTATTTGTCATTATTATGTTATAAATGCTTAAACTGTGTGTAATTACAAGAAAAGAAAAAAAAACGGATTTGAACTTTAAACAGGATTTTCTTCATAAACAATTGTTCATGAACATGTTCAAAGTTTCGAGATGACCAAAAATAAACGTAACCTATTTTACACACACTCAAACATTTTTGTTTGTCTACAGCATTAGTGTTCATGTTACAGCTCGTTATATCAGACCATGCCACCCCTCGGAATATCTAATTATCACCAATTATAACAATATCAACTCATATTTACAGAGTTTGATAAAGACTACAATAGAACAAGGTTTATTTTTTCATTTAGTTAATTAGATTTACATAAAAGTGCTAAACACACCCCTGGAAATATGAAAATATAAATAAACATCAATTAGAGCATTTCACACATAAGCAGCTGATGTGTGCAGACTAGAGCATCATATTTTAAAATAAATATTTTTTGTAACCCATACGAACCTGGCCCACAAACTACTGTCTAGTGTTTTATGTTAAATTTTTTCATGTCAATTACTGAGCTGTTCAGCAGATCTGAGCACATCTGTGCATGCCACATTTTTACACTTTTGAGTTTCCCTCAGTGTAAATGGAGTGAGCAGTGATATAATGTAAACTTAGTATGAACTGGGGGAACATCAACATGTTCAGCCATTATTCTGTGCTACAGTAGCATTTCTGTATCAGCAGGTCTGTCTTCATCTCTTCTCAACTGTATAACCCTGGAACTCCTGCTCTTAAAGCACCAGTGACAGTTTCTGCATCACCCACTGTTTCTCATTCTCAATTTCTCCTCCTCACAGCAGAAAGACAGATTTGTTTAACTTCTCTGTAGTTCAGAGCAGGTGAGTGATCCTGTGATTCCTGTCGACGACTTCCCCAAATGTTGCTTCTTTATCAGCATCAGATTCTTGGTGAGTTAAGCCAGATCCACACATCAGGATTTTCTAAATCTGAAGAGATGTTTTTATCTGTTAGAGACCCCACACATGAAGATAAAATCAGGCATTGAACAGCTTTGATCATTCTGATACTGCCAACACAGTACACCACGCACATAACCATTCTGTCCCACCACTGATCTAGAATCTGGTCCTCCAAGACAGAAATCTGATCAAACCTGATCTAACAAAAACCAAGAAGAAGAAGAAACATAGCAACAACCGGAAAACACAACACACAACATGGAAGACGACATACGAGAAGAGGGCATGATGGTGGTCTTGGGACTATTTTTGATGGAAAAATCCTGAACTAAATCAAAGAAAAGACTGTGGAGAAAATCCTGGAGACAGCGTGAACACGTGAGCTGGTCCTCCATTTCTAAGGTCCATCCAACTTTATGTTTCAGGTCGGCCATGCTTGTTTTTATTTATGCCTGCTCCCTTGTTCATCAGGCAGCTCGCTTCTTGACTGGCTACATTCTGTTCCATGTCACAATTCACAGAGTCATGACTCGGGAGTTGTTTTCCCCACACATGAACATTTTTGGTCGTAAATATTGAACAAGGTTAATATTTACGACTGTCAGCCCTGACCCGTTTCAGAGGCCATAAACGGGACAAATTCACTCTTAACACACCTCAGACCACAGGATAATCTGAAAGGATAACCTTATAAGACAGAAGAGAATCTGAAGTTTGCCGTCCTTGGTCGGGAAGGGGGAAAGTCAGGACAAAAACAGCCCGATAATCTTCATGTGTGTACCCCGCTTTACACTCATTTCTGTCACATTTCCCAGCCCTACTGTCTTGGTTTAAAGACAAAACACTCAAATCAAAGCTGCATAAAGATGCTGCATTGACATCATCGTGTGCTTGTAGGAAATGCCTGCGGCAAATGAGAGAGCTTCATCTGATTATAAATCAAGCAGCTTATTAATGAGGAGAAAGGATGTTTATGGGCACACTGAGGAACAAGGCAGTGGATAGCAACTCTCGAGCTGTGATGGAGACACCGCTGCAGAGCAACATCACCATCAGGAGCTCAACACCTGCTGATGATCAAATTAGAGCTTGTGTTGTTCTTGACATTAATTATATAAAAGTTGGTATTATATACTTTCTGTATGAATGAAGTTTTAAATACTCTAATCAGGATGGATGGGTGCACTGCTCTGTCAGTGAGTACCTTTATGATCTGTTAAATGGTGTAATTATGGTGCCCCCCGATAATACTTAACAGCAGCAGTATTTAAACCGAGGCACCTCCCTGAGGAGGGACAGACAGGAGAGAGAGACACTTAAGAGCTCAATGAAATCTAGGGCAGGTATTGTGTGTGTGGGTTTGTGTGTGTGTGTGTTGAAGTTAAACTAAGTTTACAGAGGGACTGACATTATTATATATTATTACTATTCAAAAATTCAGCAGAGAGCAAAAACCTTTAATTCTGCACGTCAGTCTGCACTCCGTCTCTCCAGCTCCAGCCTTTCACTCAACTATTTGTCAAATAAAGGCATAAAGAGCCTAAAAATAAATCTTACAGAAAATCAAACAGTGCCTGCAGCTCAACACGGGCTAAACTTGGTGATTTATTTGGTGATTTGAGGTTGAGGTTACTTCAGGTGAAACGCACATTAGACACTTCCATTTGAGTTTATTTCAGGCTGAAGGGTCTGCAGTTTTTTTCTTTAATTTTTTCACACTTTTGATTGTTTAATTTCTGTTTTGAAGGAAGTTTCAGTTCAGTCATCTGCACTCTGGGTCAATAAATGTAAGGCAACACTGATGATTCATATACTGATGATAATTTATATTTTATAAATGATATCTTTTAGACAAATATTTAAATATTTTAGTATTACTCAATACAGCCTACGTGGTGCCTACATTATTGAAAGATGTGTTTAATGTTTTGTGGATTAAGTTTGATATTTTGTCTAACTAAATGCATAAGAGTCAGTTTATAATTTCTTTCCTCCTGCCTCTTAGAGGTTTGAATCATGGGTCAGAGTCACATTTTACTGTCAGCTTTGTCTTTTATGGACCAAATGCTGCTTTTCCAACAAGAGTTCTGGTTCAGTCTGACTCAGTACACTATGCAGTGACCGGTGTTTCCACTGTCTGGTGAGTAGAAAAGGTACCCCAATGTCCTGTGCAACCTGTGTCGCCCCACCCCTAAAGTGAAGCTGCTATTGGAAAGGAGATTGGGGGTTTACCATGCTGAGCCATACCGCGCTGTACTAGCCAAACCAGACCACCAGGTGGAAACAAGGCAGGGATTTGCATGTAAGCTGGTGTTTCAGTTACAGCCCCCCTTTTGTGCATATGCAGCATTTTCGGAATGGGACCCCAGTCGAGCTGCAGCCTTCACCACCATCCTGCCCGTTAGGGTGACCATATTCTGAAAACCCAAAAAGAGGACCCTCAGCAGCATGTGTTGCATCATGACACATGTGGCATGCACGCACAATATCTTTACAGGTAGGTACATTGGAATAATGCCAGTGGTCCAGTGCAACGCTTTATTATAAATATTAACCATGTTATTACTATTATTTTGCACCTTTTTTTCAGGTAAAATTAAAACATTCTAACAAGTATTTGTCATTATTAAGTTGTAAATGCTTAAAACAGTGTGTAATTACAAGAAAAAAAGAAAGAAAGAGATGAATGAGGGTAGTTCTGATCCATTCTGGAGGAACCATCAGCATGAGTAAGACCAACAAAGACTAAACACACAGCTGACCTGTGGTTCTTTGTCCCAGATGGTTTGATGATATCAGCTGTTGGTGGAGATTTGATGGAGGAACAGGAGTGTAAAAGTGCGTGTGCAGCACAGTTTATCCTCCACTGAGCTGCACACGCAAACAAACAAGTTAAAACCACAGACTGCTGTGGCATGAAGCACACAGAAACACACTCTGGCTTCATCACGTGCGACCAAAGATTATAACAGAGTGTAAACACACACTCAGGTACTGGCTGCTGCTGTGCCTGAGTCTGCCTCCAAACCTGTCTGACCAGTTTAGGAGCCACACCAGAGCCCACGGGACTGGGAGGAGTCTATGAATCTGCCTCTACAGACCGCTGAGACACACGAATCCAAGCCTGTCATCAACAATCACACTGTCATCACAGAAGAGTGGGCGATGTCCACATTCAGTCCACACCCCCGTGCTTCACTGAGCATGTGCTGCACAATCATGTTTCAGTCTAATTACCTCTGAATGTAACGCGGGGGTCAGACTCTGACCACCCTCTTCGTTGGAGCTGCATATCTCATTAACAAGCAGCTGCAGTCATATTTTTTAATCTCTGAGCGGTTACCATGGGACCAGCAGTCACACAAAGCTTAATTAAGCTCGAGGACGTCTTCATACCTGAACATTTTGATCCTGCTGTAAAGCTCATTTTTGTTAATCAGCTGCGTGGCTCTGTTTTATCTCCACTTAATTTGGAGCTCTAATCTCTGACCCTGACAAACAGGAATGTTGATTGTTTGCTCCGTTCAGCAGCTTTAACTTCTTCATTGTGCTGCACTCACTCCGTGATGTCAGATGCATGGACATGGATTTATAATGGAGTAAGCCTTTGTCTACAACTGTTGAAAGCTGAGGCTTTAATTAGTGATTGCCAAGTGTAATGTGGCCAAAAGAGAACAATGGCTGCTGGCGTGGTTTGTTGGAAGAGGCCAAAGTCGCTGTATTTACTCTGCAGAGCACAATAAAAGTAGAATGAACCTCCCCAAAGACATGGCAACACTGCTCCAGTCCACAATGAACCAGCCCTGCCTGTGCCACTATTCGCTCAGACTCTGTTTTTACCTCTCAGTCTTTCATCAAGACACTAAAGATCCATGTTTGTTGGGATTTGAGCAGAGAGTCTCTGATCGTCCTCTCCAAAAGGGTGTTCAGTGAGAAAGTTCGACAGGAAGACGCAGAATGGACACACAAACACAGTGCAGTAATAAAGTTTCAAGTTTGGCTGCCCTTTAACGACCAATCTGATTGATGATAAAGGCTATTTTCCTTCTGCTGATACTTTAGTCTGTGAGCTTCTGCTGCTGTCTGTTTTTTAAGCCAATGGCTGAAAGGTAGAGCATTACTGTTTAATGTGATGCATGCTCTAAACTCCTGTTCCTACAATGCGACCAGAAGAATGTTCGTGCGTCCATGGAAGGATAAAATACCACTTTCTCCCTGCACTCATTAGAAGAATTTATAAGACAGAAATGTAACTAGTGTTGCCAGATTTTGCTGGTGAAACAAGCAACTAGGTCCATGAAACAAGAAAAAAAAAGTGACCTCAAAGTATACATAGAAAGATTAGTTGACGAATCTGTATTACACTCACAAGCCACAACTGCTTGTTCTAACAAACAGCTAATTAGCCAATCAGCATGGTTTAGGATGATACAGGAACAGTCACTCTAGGTACATCATGGCATTTTGAAGAGATTTTCTGAATGCACAACACGGCAAATCTTAGGGTCCAACTACTTTTTTAATTTATTTATTATTTTAACAGGATTACAGGAACATTTGGTTTTGGTTTTAAAGACAGCAGGTCATAAAAATAGCAAATTACCCATCAATCATGGGAGCATTATAGCTCAATATAAGATATGAATTTAAGGACTTAACAACCAAACTTTGGGGCTTGATGGTCAAGCCCCACAAATGAAGTGTATGTTTTGTAAGCCACAAGTAGAGCTTTGAATTCGATTAGAGCTGTCACTGGAAGCCAATTAAGAGAAATTAACAGCTGAGTGACATGTGCTATTCTGGGTTGTAGCGATTTGCAGTTGTCGATGTGTGAAATCACCAGAGCTTGTACCAGAAGCTGTGTCATCTGTTCTGTCAGGTAGGGTATGGTACTCCTGATGTCACAGAAGGCATACCGATAAGACCGAGCAATCGAGGCCACATGAACCCTAAATGTCAGCTGGTCATCAATCATGACACCCAGATTTCTGGCAGAGTTTGTGGGCATGAGTTTATTGGATCCAAACTGGATATTGGTATTTGGTTGATTGCAGGGACTGGCTGGAAGGACAATCAGCTCAGTCTTGGACAGATTTAGCTGAAGATTGCGTTCCTTCATTCATGTGGAGGTATCAGCAAGGCCCGATGAGATACGAGCTGAGGCAGTTGTGTCATCAGGTGGGAAAGAGAGGAGGATCTGAGTGTTGTCAGCATAGCAGTGGTAGGAGAAGCCATAAGACCGAATAACTGCACCGAGTGAGGTGCAGGGGGCCAAGCACTGAACCCTGAGGTACCCCTGTCGACAAGCCATGTGTATCTGACAGTCCTTCTTAAAAGGATCTTCCTGTGAGGCAGGACTTGAACCACGACAGGAAAGAGCCTGAGATACCAAGTTCAGAGAGTGTAGAGAGAAGGATTTGAGGGCTTACTGTGTCAAAGGCAGCTGACAGGTCCAGCAGCATACCCTACTCCCTGAAGCTGAAAAGGCAAGGAATGCCAACCCCTTTAGCTGCTAACTGTGTCCCAGCAGTGCCCTAGGAGGGCAACTGGCTCCTCCTTAGCTGCCAAACCAACCTCCAGGCATGGTTTGATATGGACTTGAACCAGCCACCCTCCGGTCCTTAAAGACTGAGCCTCCCTTCCTGCATGAAACTCACTCCACATTTCCTCCTTTTTCACATGTCCTTCCATAATTATGTCTATAAAAATATCTTTAAAAACAAGAGAACTGAAACATTAGTGTAAATACTGGATGCATGGTCCTTCAGAGTTTCTGTACTAAATGTAAAAGAGAAGATTAGAAAATAAGTGATAGATAATAAGTGATACATAATTTCAATATCTGGTCTGACATTCATATTCACTCCTCCCCATGTGTAAACAGACGTTGTTTGCACACAGTGTGACTGAAATCAGATTGGTAACATCAGGCACAGCGCTGCCACAGCTCATATTTCAATAACTTCACTTCATTGTGTCTGTGTGTTTGCTCACCCACTGCTGTCCTGAATAGAAATTTGGGGGGTTCAGAGCTACACTGACATTTATTTGCTGAAATCTGCAGTTTTCCAAGAGTGCCGGATGTCAGTGTGATACATCAGGAATACAAAGAGTTTCCAGCGACAGAGAAGGCTCACACTTCCTCTTAAGAGAACAAATATGGACGCTGATCTACAAACACACATGCAGCATAATCACTTTGATTTAGTAGGTCAGCTCTAGCGCAGAAGGGCTGAATGATATTGGAGTTCAACTTTCCAGAAGAATGTTGTCTTTATGGTGACCATTTTAATCACATCTTTAACCCCATGTTCAGTGAACCTGTTCAGTCTCCCACAGAAGCTTCATTAAATGTTTCTTCACTGACTTTATGGATAAACTGAAGGCCTGCAACGTAAAGTACACATAATCAACCCTTCCCCATGTGTTTAAAGTCTGGTTGTCCCAGTCCAGACTCTTTTTTAAGACTGAAAGTGTCCTGAATATTTTCACCGACGCCACAATGAGCATTTTTCCGATTATTATTCAAAGAAAGTTGAAGAAAAGAAAAACAGCCATTTAACAGAATATCTGTGAAGTGTAGTGTTTGGACTGATGGGAAACATTTTCTAAATCAATATGATGAAGATACTTTCTGCTGGTTCGTTTTTCGATACAAATACTGATCGTATATTTGCCATTTTTCAAAGACCAAAAGCACAGAAAGGAAATACACAGCGGAGATCAAGGAAGGGAAACTTCAGTCACTTTGAGGTCACATTAGTATTATTCAGACAGCTGGAGGAACAAAATACAAACTGCAGGATGCTCATTATTAACATTTATTTTAGATCAATTAAACAAAAGTAGCACATAAAGCTTCTTTTTTAAAATCATAGACTGGCAGAATTTTTTAGTTTAAATGCAAAAAGTTAAACTTCATAAAATGAGCTACACACAGAATTTAAGCCAAATGAAATTACTTTTAATAACTTTTGTAATAAATGTGATATAACATAGATAGATAGATAGATAGACAGATAGATAGATAGACAGATAGATAGTTAGACAGATAGATATGGAAAAAAATGTATATATGTTAAGAAAAAAAAATATATATATATATATATAAATATTTTTTTTCTTCAATTAAAATCATCTGACTGAGTTTGATCAGCTCCAACAACAGGGATAAATGGCAAATGTCAGGATGTGAGTGAGACACTTTGCCCCAAAGTGAGCAGTGTACAGCCTGTGTGGGCACATCACGTCAACTTGTGCCGCCCACTGTTACGCTACAGAACCATAGGAACAATGCAGCGTTTGCACTTTGTTTAACTTTTGTTTCCTTTAAATTTCTTTGTAAGCCTCCCATTTCATCACTTTATATCGAAGGGATTCATTAATGGATTCCTGGAAATTTGATTTCAGCTTTCCATTTTCAGTCAGATGTCCTTCCGATGATCATTTATTCATGCTGATAATGAGAACAGAGAAGTGAAATATCTCCATAGTCAGAGCTCAGTTAGCTAAGGTGGAGGCCCTGAGGCAAGCAGGTACATGACATGTCACCGGCGTGCAGATGAACATGTGTGTCAGGACTGGAAACGGGATGAGCAAATTGCTTGTAGGTGGAGGGGCTGAAAAAAGTCTGGTCCCACAGGTGGTGGGGCTTCATCATAGCTCGAAAGTCTAAGTAACAGACGTGACATGATGTCAGTGTCATCAGCACCATGGACAGAGGGATTTTCGGATTTAGCCGACACAACCAAAACATGAGAGACAGGCTGTAAATATACATACGTGTATATAAACACATACATAAGATTTTTAAAAAAGCAATATATAAATCACAGATCTAAATTCTTGCTTAGAATAAAATACTGTATATTCCAATAACCAAAGATTATTATGGATGTTTTCTATTGTCTTTATTGTTAAAACTTATAAACTTACTCTAAACCTATTGATAGTTTAAATTAACTTGCGGGGCTGCTTTAAGTGAGAGGGCAAGGCCACATTTTGCCTAGTCCTGGGCTAGACCATGGGGTCATTTTGACAAATTTCTAATAACTCCATAAGTACAAATGAAAAAGAATATTTAGGCCTATGTTGCACTGATTTTTTTTTTTAATTTACATTAAATAAAAATCAGTGAAAGTCATTTTGTAAAGCATAGCGATGCATGAAACATTTTTCTTCCCGTCATTTGTTCTGCATTAAGTCCCTAAACTGAGATATGTCTCTGTGTGTAAGCTTCTGGGTGCAGCTGAGAGTCATTTGATGCGTCTGATTGGTCTCCACGGTCACATGACATGGATCTTGGCCCTGTCATGAGAGAGAGAGACTGAAATATTGATACAGGTAAACATAGACTCATGCACCATGGATCCTTCTTTGGATACGCCCACTGATGATGATGAAAACTGGCGTTTTTGTTTCCATCAGTCAAACCACACAAGCAGCATAATAATGCACTTTAAATCACGTGACTGATGCACTGATTGTTCAGCCCTGCCATACAGAAACCTAATTATGGACTCAAAATAGTTTAAGGCTTTCTTCAAAAATAAGAGGAATACAAAGAACGAGAGGCTGACTGCAGCTGATTCTGACAGCAGTGATCAGAGCTGCTGGAGATGGAGCTGGGCCTGATCAGAGAGCTCAGCCTTTGCAGTGGTGTTTCAGTAACAGGTCAGACTTGAACATCATCTTGTTTCCCTGATATATAACACTGTCCACAGTTGTTACAGCGGTCATAATCCCCTCTTCCTCCATCTAATGTGGGTCTCATCCTGAGCCAGTTGCAGCCCTATTGCAGTCTGTTTGATCAGGGTTCATCTTTTTCTGGTTTGCTTGTTACTCACACATCTATGGGCGATTCTGTGCCTTCCTCATGTTGCATCATTCCCTCTCTGCCTGGATGTGAGAGGAGACGCAGGAGAACAGCTTTTCATGCCTTGAGACAATTTAATTTCAGTGTTCTGTTTCCCACCCTCAGTCAGAGAGCCCTTCACACTCGATGGGAAGAATCGCTGTCCTTGTGAAGGAGAGGCAGGGAGCTGCACCCCGAGCAGCTGCAGCTCAGCGTGCCTCGGCCCTATGATTACAGTGAGTCAGCAGGTTCTCCCTTTTTGTTATTCATTTCCCCCTTCCTCTGAATACACCCACCCCTCCCCCTCCTTTAACAAAGACTCTAACCCTCCAAGATGAGACTCATCATGTTGTCGTCTGGCCTTCATCTGGTGCACTGACACCCATAATGCTGCTCATCCATGTCCTGACGGTGAGGCATACTTCACACTTAACACAGTGGTGCTATCAGTCTGTTCCCGGGTCAGGAAGAATGTGATGCTCTGTCATGGACTGCTGATGATGTTCAGGTGCACAGGTATCTGAATCTTATCCTCTCTGAACACCTAATGCCCAAAACATCTGGAAAGGTTGGTGCACAAATGTAACCTTTCCCACTCAAATGAACACAGTCCAGCACAGAAACAAGGGGTCACAGTTTAGTGTTGACCTTAGGCCTGGGGAAATTATGCATTATGCAGTGGCATTGTTCATTATCTATTTTGATTTTTGTCACTATAGCCCCCACTAAGTGTATGGTGATGGTAAAGGGATACACCAACTTTTTTTTTTTCTTTTGATGTCTTGCCTCACTCCTGAGCCCATGACAAGCAGATAGTCACCTTTCTTTTCGACTGTGTGTGCAGTAACCAGGAAGAGAGGGGCAGAGCTTTCCCACTGTTAATTAGCTTAGCTCAAACACTGGGAGTCAATGGGAAGTGTTAGCCTGCCTCTGTCTACAGTCATAAGATATAATCTTCAGCAACTCTAAACGGTCCTGTGTGCTTGTTGTGACTGTTTTTTGTTTTTTTTTACCACATTATGTCACGTTATCTTCTACCATTGTATTATCTTCCTCTACTCCTAAACAGAGGCTTTGTTTTGTAAAAAAACAACTGCACGCACAGTCGAAAGAATGGCGTCCATACACTTGTGGAGTGAGGCAAGACATGGAAAAAAAAAACAACTGCTGTTTCCATTTAAAGCTTGTTAGTTTATGTTCCAGAGAGCGCTATCCATTAGAAGACGCTATGGTAACTAGTAAAATATGCTGGAAGGTTGGCCATTAAGTCATGTTAGCATTACCAAAACATCAGTTAATGTGAGTGTGAATAAAAATATTTCCTCTGACCTTAAAGCAAATGTTGGTTCTTCTTTCTATTAGTTTACTGAATTACCAGTGTGATTTGCCAAGGGGTGAAATCTAAAGGTTATATTTTTTTAATTAATCTTCAGCTAAGTAAATAAGATAAAAATACTTCCTCATCATGATGTGGAGATCTTGAGCTGCTCTGCAGACACTTCAAACATACTTCAAACTACACAAAGTAAAACAAGTAAAGCTCATAAATTCATCCTCAGAGGAAAGACTTAGCTGGGACTCTCTGACTGATAGGTCAGTGAACCAATCAGAGAGCTGACATGAGGGTCAACTGGGTTTTTGGCAATCGGCTGTTTTTCTAGAAGATAAAAGTCTTGGAAATGTGGATGGTCACTATTTCACAGATGCTGGAGTCTTTAACAGGGCCAACATAGAAAGACAAATCCATTCACACCTACAGAACGGGCAAGCTAGGGTCATCAATAAACCTAATAAGCATGTTTTGTCTGTGGCAGAAATCCAGAGGACCCCACATGCCCGGTGAGAACATGGCCGACACAGGCAGTCAAATCAGCAGCCATCTTGCTTAGTGTCACTGATACTTCCCTGCCGTGTCACTGTGCTGGGCTCTACAAGTTTATTTCCATTTACAGATGTTTAAGGTGAAGTTAATGTCTAACTTGAGCAGCTCCTTTAACACTGTAAGGATGAGAGCCTGATAGCTGAAGTTGTGTTTAGGTACAGTTTGGGAATGAGACGAAGCAAATGCATTTTGTCTTCAAGATTTCAGAGGCGCATGCACAAATGTTTGACTCTGAGAATGTGAGTGTTGTCACTTGTTAGGCAGGCAGGAAGAGACATGAATGTGTTCACAAAGCCACAAAAACACAGCCAGAGGAAACTCGGTCAGGCCTACAGCAGTGACTGTCATGCTCAGGATCACACACATAGGGCCTGTGGCATGCCTTGGCACCATCACCAGTACCATCAAGGTGACCCCTCACAGCTAAGCCATTTAGGGCCGTGCTCAGAGCAGTAGTGCACAAAAGAATAAGACAGGATGGAAGGCTATTATTTCCATGTAAGTGTGTTTCTTAGTGTGAGGGTGCGAGGAGTCAACGATAAAAGCTGACTTAACCTGCGAGTGCAGGTGATGATTGCCTCCACTGATGGCTGCCAATGAGACAGAGGAGCAGAGGGCCTGATGCATCATACATGCTCATTTGAATTGCAAATGGTGGGAGGCAGCATGCCGTGCTGTGAAATCCCAGCAGCACCCTCAGGCATATGAACTCCAGCACAAACACTGGAGTAAGACTTTAATGCACGTTCAGCAGTTTAAAGAAGAAATCCATGAAGAATCTGAGAACAGGATTCACCTCAATGTGTCTGAGCTGAGTCTAATCAAAAGACCAGGTCCCAGCTCTGAAGAAGATGGTGCTGCTGCTTTGGAAGGTTGTTGTTTGTGGCACAGCCCCCTGCTGTGCCACAAACCGACAACAGTGTGAGAGCAGGTCTTCTGGTTGGAGCTGATGGTGTGTGGAGCCAGGAGTTAATGAGACAAAGGGTGAATCCCAATTCTACCCCTAAGCCCTTCCTCTTCAGCATAACCTTTCCCCTACCCCTTCCCCTTAGCCCTCTGTTTTGAGGGCCAAGGGGAAGGGGTGAAAACAGGTTACTGAGAAACGAGACGCCACTCGATTCCCACTACGTCATCACCCAGAGCTGCTCACTGACTGTGACGTAGGCAGATGTGACAATAGCTGTAGCTACAGCAGCGAAAGCTAGCTCATTATAGCGAGAAATTTTAAAATACGACCAACAATTGAAAACATGATAAATATTTACTTGATTTAATAATTACTTATCATTATGCACTTCCTTCGGTCTCCACTCTGCCTTCGTGTCAGCAGGCGTGGTGTATTATGGGAAATTCTCATACCCCTTCCTTTCAAGTGAGGTCCTGATCTGTCTTCGTTTCGAGGGTTGTGTACCCCTTCGTCTTAGCCCTTCCCCTTAGCCCTACGGAGAATTGGGACACCCCTTCACTAGATATGAACGCGAAAAACCAAGTGGTAAGGGGTAAGACGAAGGGGTGGGGCAGCAGTGAGCTGGACACAGCCCTGCAGGGGAGCTGAGCTGAGCTGAGCTTGGTCTCAATTCACCGACACAGAGGCATGATGAGCCGGTGATAGGGATGGTCAAATACGACACCTCGGAGGAATTAATGACCAATTTTCAAACTTTCTACCGCATCTGAGTGAAGTGTTGTAGTTGTTGATATGATCTGTGGCTCTGTGAAGGAGAAAAAAGTCTGGTGAATGCTGTGGAGTATAGCGCCCACACCACTTGGGGCTGTGGATTCGGTCTTCGTTCCTGCCGACAGGCCTACTGTCGCAGCATGACCCAGTAATACACAAATGTGCATTCCCAGAGGTCACATAGAGGTGCAATAACTTTCACTATAAAGAGTCAATTTTGACAGCACTTTACAATTTAGTTTTAGTCTTTTGCCTAAAATATATTTTAGTTTTAGTCATAATATAGTCATCTCTTTAGTTTTAGTCTCATTTTAGTAGATCAAGTTTCACAACATTTTAGTCGATGAAATCTGCTGTAAATTTAGTTGACTAAAATATGAAGTGTAAAGTGTAAGGCATTTTTTATGTTTCCTTGAATTTCTGAAGTCATGTTTCACACTTGGATAAAATCAAACATCTAATAACCCTTTACTGAATGCTAGTAAAGTCTGAATGTACAAATGAACAGAAACAAATTGAACTTTTGTGTGAAATGCAGTCACCTTTATTTAGGCTACCTGGCAGAGCATCTCAGTTACAATATCAGAACTGACAACAAACAGTGAACCTGCTCTACATGAATATATCAATTCATAAAGAGAGTAGCTCTGATTGGATCGCTCCACAACTTATCCCACCACCACCAAGCTAAGGCAGCTGTGATTGGATGTCCCTCTTAACTCATCCAACCTTTCCACACAACCACAGTAGCTGTGATTGGATATATTCCTAACTTGTCCCTACTTTCTACATGACCAAATTAGGTCTGATTGGATTAAGTCTCTGTCAAACATTTTAGTCTAGTTTTTATTTGTTGATGAAAATGTCAGTTAATTTAGTTTGAGTTTTTGTCCATGTGCACTTGTTTTTATTAGTTACTGTCTAGTTTTCATCAGGGGAAAAAAGGTTGTTGACGGAAACTATGATGGAAATAATTGGTCAACAAAATTAACACTGGTCCCACATCAAATCGCAGCTGCCTGCTCCCAATACTAAGTTATAGGCTACACATTTAGTTTTATGGGACTAGCTCAGACACCAGCCTTCAGCCTCAGGCCAGTTCCCTTTGTCTAACGACTGAGGCTAAAAGACAGAGGAGGATGTCAGGTGACACTAAGAAGAGAAAAAAGAGTGACCGTGGAAAACACAGACTCCTGCTGAGGCTGAATGGGTTAACTTGATGCACTCACATGCAGACAGAGTGTAAACAATGGCCTGTAGATGCTGACTCATATCAGTCCATGATCTGGTTGTGCTACTGTTTTTATCAGTGGACATGGTTATTTGACTTCTCCAAACATCTGTGCAGGCTTAGCCACCCTCGGCTGATTAACAAAGACCTTTATCAGAAAGGACGAGGCTACAGTGGAGGTGCATGGAGAGGCATCTGATGGTCACCAAGTGCATCAAATTGACATTTCTGTTGTAGTTTAAGTCTAGTCACAGAAATAGACTCTTCACTCTACCCCTATAGTTAGACTGTAAACAAAACAAAATAAAAAAGGACGTCCTTAACGCACAGTAAAATCCACAATCATGGGGCTCTAACACAAAACAAGAGATGAAGAGTGAGGATTGGGAACCAGCTGCTGTCTCCACACTCCTCCACCATTAACTTCCATTTATAAACCAAGGATCTAAACAATCTGCACGATAAGCTGTATTCATTTAACAGAAAAACTATTTTTTATTTCAAGGACACGTCATGGAAAAACAGGAAAAAGCTCGAAATTGTTAACTTCCTGATTCGCGTGCAATCTATCCCAGAATGCTGTGTTAATGGCTCACAGCGCTGACAGAAAAGGCCACTTTTATGATATTGTCTTCCTCATAAATAGAAATGCATCCACAAAGAGGAAACTTTCATTTGCCACTTAAGTGCAGAGTGTTTTAATTTATGAAAAAGAGTCGAAGAAACTTCAACCTAACTGAGCAGGCCAGCAGGGTGACGGTGGGTCCCTATCAGCTTGGAAATGACTCATTTGACACACAGAGATCACAGGATGGAGTAACCAAAGAGTTCTCTGTCACAGAAAATCATGCAGGTCCATCACAGGTAAGCTGCGCAAAACGTGACTGAGATACAGACATAGAAGAGCAGATTAAAGCAGCAGGTCCAGCCAGCTTCTGCAGCAGTCTTTGCTGGATTATAATGTCATAACAATGTCATGTATAAGATAGAATTGATGTTTCACTAAATAAAAAGGAAACTGGAGCTTTTGTAAGGCCCATTTCACACTGGTGTTTTTCTCGCGGCAGTGTGTGCCTGTTTTTCAGCGTGCACATCATGAAGACAGCTTTCTGCCTGCAAAAGTGAGGCCTATCACATGAGCCCCCCACATGGAAGATATGGAGAATAGGAGGCTTGGCTTTGTTTTCTGCAAGCATTTCTTGGCCAAAACAGACAAACATAGAGTCGTGTTCACCTTAATCCAGTTTGTATGTCTGTCCACAGCGGTAGATTACATCCCAAAAAAGATGGACACCATCCAGTTCCTCTTCCTGTCTGTTCCTCTCAGAGCTAAAGCTCCAGTTTGCCTTCCCTTGATCGTCAGAATATTTTCTTTCAGCAGGTTTCAGGTCAGTTATTCATGAATCAGGCTCCTTGTGGGAGATTTACTGTGGCTCTTCCTAACCTTTCAAGAGAAGCTCATCATTGGGGTGATATAAATGAAGAAACAGAGCTGTGATACAGTCTGAGGGCACATGATGCTCATGCCTGGTGTAAAAGCTGTGGTGGCGTTGACATGCACGCCAAACAAAATGTTTCCAGTGTGAAACGAGTGTAAAGGCCTTTGCACACCAGCGGCAACGCAAATAAATGGCACGAAATTGCGAATAATTCGGAGGCGAATTTTGACGCGCCTGTCTATGCACATCAGAAGCGACACAATTTAATACATATGAAATAAAAAACGATCGCACCGCGCACATTCTAAGCACTTTTAAGCCACAGCTCAAGCCTACAATCCACACCCCTTTCACATCTATTCACTGATGCTTGAAGAGTCTCTGTAAGCAGTTCTTCTGTATCATCAGTTAACACATTACAGACCACTGACGCAGCAGTGGGAGTTGTGCTTGAGGACACACGTGACACAGAGCTGGGCTGCAACCCTTCACTTCCAGACTGAGCCACTGATTTAAAGTTTTCCTTTTCATATATTTTTTCTTGAGCTTGTGCTAAGATATTTTTGTCTTTAATATCATATTGGTTAGCCTAGTAAAAGATCGAGACAGTAAACAGGCAGCCCATCACATATGAATGTGAAATACTGCGCACAGCTGGAGCTGTTTCCAAACAAACGGGACGTGACTCAAATTATACTTTTAACAACAGTGTGTCCTCTTACCTCAGACATACGGCTGATGATCAGACCGCAGGAAGTTGGTGAGGATGCAAGTGGCCTTATGATGCTGTCTGCTGAATCAGGACAGGCTTGCAGTAACTAATCGGTGCTCCGGGACTATGTGACGTGCCAACAACGAGCATTTTAATTGGTCGGATGTGCACTCGCAAGCGAAACTACGGAAAAATAGACCTCGGTCCGAAAAAATAAAAGTCACAATTTCGCTCGGCGAAATAAAGTTGCTGGTGTGAAAGCTTGCACTGAAAAACAGTAGATTCGAAAAAGATAAATAACGTGCGAAATATTTGCGCGAAAACTACGCGTCTGGTGTGCAAAGGGCTTAACTCTGAAATGTTCCCACTTTAATGAGACAGAATAAAGAGCTTCCCCTCCTGGTCAATACCTGCTGCTCTAAAATGGGCACAGTGATAGACAAAAGACCTTAAAAAAACCTATAACCAATGGTATAACCAATACATGCAGCCTCATGTCTATGCCATTAATAAAATAAAAGTAAAATCAGGTAATGATGTGTTGACTGTAGCAACCGTTCAAAATGCTTCTTCAAGGTGGAGATGTCTATGATTTCATGAGGGATCGCTGTTTCTGCTATTGACTATTCTGACTTTTGCTATGTGGCTAACCACGTTAGCTGTGATTTTTTGTTGAGACTACAAGGGCACGTCTATGAAATGACAATAAACACAGGTATAAAGGTTTTTAGTAAACGTAAAAAACAGAATAGCTCTCAAACTTTTTACACTTGTACTTAGGCTGTAAATAAAGCTACACACATACACATTTAGGTTATATATGTGGCACACTGCCATTATTATGCATAAACATGTACATAATTTCTCATAATTTCTTCTGTTATGAGTGGCATGTGACCAGGAGAGGCGGCAAATGCCACAAGCAGAAGCTAAAAGAGGAGGAGGTACCACTAAAAGACTGGCCTGCCACAACTGTCCCAGTGAGCTGCTACATATGGATCTCAGTGTGACTGGAGTCCATCCATCCATTATCTGTACCGCACATCCCTTTCAGGGGCGAGAGGTGGGGTTCACCCTGAACCAGTTGCCAGCCGATCACAGGGCCACATGGAGAGGCAGACGAACATTCACGTTCACACTCACACGTAAGGGCAATTTGGAGTCACCAGTTAACCAAACAAGCATGTTTTTGGTCTGTGGGAGGAAGCCGGAGTGTCCAGAGAGAACCCACACATGCTTGGAGAGAAAATACAAACTCCTCACAAACAGGCCCTGACTGACCAGAGGATCGAACCTCCTCACTTTGAGGCATGTGCACTACCTGCTACATCACCATGCCGCCCGTGACTGGAGCCTTAAACCAAATGACATTTTTGACATTTTACATCCAGACAGTGACCTGACGGTGGCTTGAGGTGCAGTGAATGTGTGTAGTAAGAAGCAGCAAGCTTTAATTTGAGCTCATGATCCCTTTAAAGTATTTCCAGATTTAGTCCAGACCAGAGATGAACAGCCAAACAAAACATCCTTTTGGTGGAGCCATATTCAGTGCAGTAACATTCCTCTTCCATATTTTAGGCAATTCCACAAACCAATGAAACCAGGGGGCCAAACATGAGGCCATCTCAGAGACCTGCCCCAGCATGCACACAAGAACAGGCAGAGCTGCTTCTGACTGTGACTGAAGCCTGTCTTTACACCATGTGCTTATGATCACTGCATAGCTCCTACACTGTGGAAACATGGAGTCTAAAATGAATGAGCAGATAAATCTGTTTTTTTCTGTAAGAGGACAAACCAGAGAGCTGATGACAGGGTGTGACACCGTGTGACTGTCTGTGTGGCTGTTGGTGTTGCATAATTAGTGCTGGGTGTGTTGGAGGACTACCCCAACTGCTGATCCAGTGTGCCTGACAGGCAGAGGCACAAACTAAAACAAGCAGACAGCAGCTGATCTCTGAGGCAAAGCGCAACTTTGACGGACGCCAAAAATACAGACAACATGAAAGTCAAGGCGGTGCTGCTCCTGACAGCACCATGCACGGGCTGCCAATGGCTCCAGGCAGCAGGGAGGGGGAGTGGAGGGGTCTAACTGCCTGGCTGCAGGTGGGATGTCAACACTGACGGAGCCAGTGGGCCCAAACCGACGCTACAGCTCTATATGCTTCATTCCCACAATGATATTCATCCACCAGTAGAGGACGGCAAGCAGGCGGGCAGAGTCCAAGCGCGTTATGAAATGGTGGTCTTTTAACAGCTGTAGCTTGAATAAACGTCTTTTCACTGCAGCAGCTACAAGCACTAAGAGCAGAACACAAAGCACCGCCTTGTAGAATCACGCGTAAAAGGGATAAGGAAAGATCTCGACAGGCTCGACATTCAACAAATCGTCTAAAGCCAGAGCTTCTATCGACGTGAGCAAACAGGCTCGAGAAATATGAATGTTGCGACATACCCTCCTGTCAGACAGATATCCACGGAAGGAGCATGGATGGTGCGCACCCGCGGTGTAGCTCAGTCCTGCTCCAGCCGCCGCGCCGCGTTTATTCCCCGGTTTAAGAGAGCGGGAGTGTGTCGGTGTTTTGCCGGTGAGAAGCCGAATGAGAGAGGGAGGAGGAGGAGAGAGAAAGAGGGAGGGACGCTGTCAGATGCAGGAGGCAGGAGGAAGGAAGACACGCACACACGCATTCACACACATATACAGTCCGACTGTGCGTTCGGGGCTTATGCGTAAAACCAAACACGGCATGTGTCACCCCTGCAGAAACATCCGCCTCTCTCAACAAGTCTTCAAATCTAAAATAAACACGCGGAAAAATGCCAGCAAGGTGACATAATCCACATTGTTTCCACTGCAGCCGCATTCACTGACCGGTTCGTGTCAGGAAAGAGCGGAGCAGCCAAATGCAAGATGCATAATAAAGTATATTTAGTTTGTGAGTCAACATGCATATCAGAGGCTCCGTTTTCCGCACATTCTGCTTCAGATAAAATATTTAAACCCACGCAGCACATCAGAGGAGTTGCGGGTGTTTCTCGCAGTGTCGTCAGGATGGCGCAATCTCTCAGATTTCATCATTAAGTCCTCCGCTAACAACAACCCTCACCTTTGTATACAGAGGGGAGCGTCTGTGAGACCAAAGGGCAGCGTGTCCACTGTTTAACAGAAAAGATGGGAGCAGGGTGATGATGAGAGGCCGTTTCAGAGGGTGTCAGGTCCCCACTGTGCGCTCTGAGCGGTTGGGTTGATGTAATCCATCAGTGCAGGTAATCACTGATTCGATTAATCACTGATTGATTAATCACGGATAACAGGGCTGTAATGCTGCCTGTTCAGAGCAGCCAAGGAGGAAAAAACATCAAAAGCTTGCAGGAAACTTTTTAACCATCAGAGCACAAAACAGAAAAAAATTGAATGCTCGTAAACAGCATGTTTTATTTAAAGAATAATTAAGGGCTCAGCTAATTTAGCTCTCTATATCCTCTGATCTACAGTACAGTTGGAAAATTAAAGGACATGCCAAGCGAGGAGGTTTGGAAAAGAGCACAGTGTTCAGTGGAGTAATTAACAGTGCACTAGTTAAAGAAATATCATGAGTAACAAGTTTGCTTAAAAGCAGATATGCTGATAACAAAAATAAGATTTCAACATGTCCCAAAGAAAAACATGCATTAAAGATCCACATCCTGGTCCTTACATCATGTCTTGGGTGTTTACAGGACAAGGATTTGATTGATGCTGGGTGAGAATCAGACACAGCCCTTTTCCCCTCCTCTTTGGAAATGCTCAGCTCTTAGGGGGCTGGGCTTCAGGAGGCTGCGATAATAAGTTCTGTGCTGATTGGCTGCCCAAATGATACCTGATGAGTGGAAGGAGGAGGGGTTACAACTTTCAAAACAGTCATGATGTCTGCCTGTGACAAGCAGAAAACACACATATAGGTGGAGGCTGTATAGCTATGACATCATAAAACCCAGGAAGTGAAGAATGAAGCATTTAGCGGAGCATTTACTTTAAAGAAGACAGCATTTCACTATGAACTGAGAGTTTAGTTAAAGGCATGATGTTCTTCTGCCCCCAAGACTGAAAGCTCCCCTGAAACAACATTAAAAGCAAGAAAACTGATTTTGCAGGTCATGGACCTTCAAAGTATATAGAACATGTTAACAGAGGGGCCTATAATACATACTAAACTTAAATATTAAGACAAGATATTTAGTCTGGATTACAAAGATCATATGAGCTCCTTAATTATAGTTATAATCACTCCTGATGATTTGTAATTCTTTCTTACATTGAAACTGAATGTTTCTGAATGGAGAGGCTGGGCTGATGGCTCCACAGGTTGATACTAAAGACAAGAACTTCAACCATGCCTCAAAAACACTGGAACATTCATTTTAGTCAAGAAAAGGTGAAGACAAACACACATCCAGGCTGATGGTACAAATACCTGCAAAAACACATCATATCAGGACTGCACAAATAATTCACCTGCCCTCCATCCAGGTCTGTGCTGGTCCAGGGCCAGGGTACGGCACTGCAGGCCCCTGACACCCTGACACAACCTGTTCAAACTTCTCCCCTCAGGCAGGTGAAACAGAGGGCTGCACGCCAAAACAACCGCACAGAGGAAGAGTTTCTCGGCTCAGACTGTCACTCTGATGAACCCTTAACTCAGTCAGAGTCAGAACAGCTCACGTTCAGTTCTTAACTCAATGTGCCCTGAACCTGGAGAAGCAGCAGGACATGAATGTGCTTTAAAGCATTTTTGGAAAGAGCTAATTCAGACAAATAATGCAGTTTATGAGGTCCATTGCCTTGCTCAGTTGAACTTTGACAGGGTGCAGAAAGTAAGCTGGCCCCTCTACAGCTACCAGACCAAATTCGAGACACCCTAACACCAGTGTTAATTTTGTTGACTGATTAATTTTGTCATAGTTTTTGTCAACAACCTTTTTATTCTGATGAAAACAAGACAGTAAGTAATAAAAATAAATGCATGGACAAAAACTCAAACTAAATTAACGGACATTTTCATCAACAAATAAAAACTAGACTAAAATGTCTGACAGAGACTTAATCCAATCAGACCTAATTTGCTCATGTAGAAAGTAGGGACAAGTTAGGAATATATCCAATCACAGCTACTGTGGTTGTGTGAAAAGGTTGGATGAGTTAAGAGGGACATCCAATCACAGCTGCCTTAGCTTGGTGGTGGTGGGATAAGTTGTGGAGCGATCCAATCAGAGCTCCTCTCTTTATGAATTGATATATTCATGTAGAGCAGGTTCACTGTTTGTTGTCAGTTCTGGTATTGTAACTGAGATGCTCTGCCAGGTAGCCTAAATAAAGGTGACTGCATTTCACACAAAAGTTCAATTTGTTTCTGTTCATTTATACATTCAGACTTTACTAGCATTCAGTAAAGGGTTATTAGATGTTTGATTTTATCCAAGTGTAAAACATGACTTCAGAAATTCAAGGAATCATCAAAAATGCCTTACACTTCATATTTTAGTCGACTAAATTTACAGCAGATTTCATCGACTAAAATGTTGTGAAACTTGATCAACTAAAACTAGGCTAAAATTAATACAATGTAGATGACTAAATAATGACTAAAACTAAAAGATCTTTTAAGCAAAAGACTAAAACTAAAACTAAATTAAAAAGTGCTGTCAAACTTAACACTGCCTAATACAAGTCCCTCTGGACTAAGCTGCTGCAGCCACCCGGAGGACTAGGCTTTTCTGGTGGTACCAGTAAAGCCACAAGCTCAGAGCATCATCACATTTTGCCTGTGTTAACAAGCATATCCTACTTTTGGAGTTTTACATGCATCATAGTGTTACATGACTCTTACAGAGTACTTCTATATGCAAGACTGTTCAGCCTCCCCCCTGTGAGCAGTGCCTGTAACAGCTGATCGTGCACACCCATTGGCTAAAGATGGAAACTCGACCAATTATCAGCGAGTAGACCTGTCGGTCAGTCAGAACAGGCTGGTCCCATGTAGGAAGTAGAACCTTAGGAGCTCCAGCAGTGTGTCTCAGACAGAGTGAGAGTAGAGATGGATCAGGGCCACTCAGTCTGTGAAAACTTTAGCAGCTGTGAATAAACTAATTGAAACTTAAGATAAGATCCAGTGTTTAAGTAAAATATAACCACTTTAAGTTTTCAATCAATCAGAAATGCTCTTATCTATAAAGAGCACTTCTTACCTGTGTGCCTGCACCTGCAGGCGAAAAGGACGCCCACGTTTCCTGGAGGCAACATCATTTCAGGATGCTTTGCTATGCTGTCGTTTGCAATCCAACGCCCTTCTCAGTCGATTCAAGAACACAGCCAAAAGTCTGAAACTAAAAAAATAAGATCTCAAAGTGAAAAAAAGATCTGAGGTTAAAAAAAGAAATCTGAAAGCAAAAGATAAGATTTGAATCTGAAAATATTAATGCTGCATCTGAAAAAAACGACACATCATATGTTAAACTACATTGCAAAGTAAAAGATGAAAATAAATATTTCTTTTAATTAATAACAGAGCTTAATTAGAAGTAACTGAAAAAAAATTATCTCACACTTTTTAAATTTCAATTAGTTTTTTTTAATAAGTTCTTTGTTTTTTAACAATGAAAAAATGGGTTTCCAGTTTCAAATTGTATGTTTCACTCTATCTTTATTTTCAAATCACAACACTTTTGGCCTGGATTTATACACACTGGACAAAATTGTAGGTTCCCTCCTGCTAAAGAAAGAAAAACCCACAATGGTCACTGAAATAACTTGAAACTGACAAAAGTAATAATTAATTAAAAAAAAAAGAAAATTAACTAATGAAAATCAGACATTGCTTTTGAATTATGGATCAACAGAATCATTAAAAAAAACAAAACTAATGAAACTGGCCTGGACAAAAATGATGCTACCCTTAACTTGATATTTTGTTGCACAACCTTTTGAGTCAATCACTGCAATCAGGTGATTTCTGTAACTCTCAGAGAGACTTCTGCACCTATCCACGGGTATTTTGGCCCACTGCTCATGAGCAAACTGCTCCAGCTGTCTCAGGTTTGAAGGGTGTCTTCTCCAGACTGCATGTTTCAGCTCCTTCCACAAATGTTCAATACGATTTAGATCAGGGCTCATAGAAGGACACTTCAGAATAGTCCAATGTTTTGTTCTGAGCCATTCTTGGGTGTTTTTAGCTGTGTGTTTGGGTCATTATCCTGTTGGAGGACCCATGACCTGTGACTGAGACCAAGCTTTCTGACACTGGGCAGCACATTTGGCTCCAGAATGCCTTGATAGTCTTGAGATTTCATTGAACCCTGCAAAGATTCAAGACACCCTGTGCCAGATGCAGCAAAGCAGCCCCAGAACATAACTGAGCCTCCTCCATGTTTCACAGTAGGTACAGTGCTCTTTTCTTTGTATGCTTCATTTTTGTCTCTGTGAACATAGAGCTGATGTGACTTGCCAAAAAGCTCCAGTTTTGTCTCATCTGTCCAAAGGACATTCTCCCAGAAGCTTTGTGACTTGTCCATATGCATTTTGGCAAATTCCAGTCTCACTTTTTTATGATTTGCTTTCAACAGTGGTGTCCTCCATTAAGTCCACTTTGGCTCAAACAGCGACGAGTGGTGCGATCTGATGCTGATGTACCTTGACCTTGGAGTTCACCTCTAATCTCTTTGGAAGTTGTTCTGGGCTCTTTGGTTACCATTTGTATTATCCGTCTCTTCAATTTGTCGTCAATTTTCCTCTTGCAGTCACATCCAGGGAGGTTGGCTACAGTCCTGTGGACCTCAATAATAATGAATAATACGTGCAACTATCCTTGCAGAGCAGAAGGACCTGCCTGATTCATTGTCTGAAATCCTGCATGTCCGTCTTGTCAACTTCCATTGTTCAACAACTTCACCGGCTAAATGCGTAACGGCCAAATCAGGGAAGAGAGGCGGGAGCTGCGGACGTGACGACAACAAGAAGTGACTGGATGTTTGAAAACAATGGTGGCTTCTGAAGCGGTCTCTATGGATGCGGCAATATCTGCGTTTTTTATCAGAAATGGACTAAATTTATTCTGTGAAAGAGGAGCGAAGAACATCATTTGAAGCTTGTCTTATGAGAAATCATGTTTTTGCTCTTCTCTGGACCAGGGATCACTGCTAGGAAACTGGGACAGAATGAAGAAATCCTCCATGGACATTCCGGGTTAGTCTACAGTCGTCATGGTTACTCAGCAATACCTGGTGAAATCTGCTCTCCCCAGAAGTTTATCAGGAGACTTTGGTGGGGATTGTCTTTGACGAGGTTCATGTCACATATAAGTGGTAAATGATACATCTGTGTGGTATAATTTAATGTTAGACGATAGTCTAAGGTAGTTTAAGCTAACGGCTAACAACAGCGTGAGCTACTACGTATGACGTAGCGCATGACGTAGTTGTTTTTGAAGGTTCTGCCTCGAAAGCCATTTGAAAACATTTTCGAATGGCTCTTTCCCAGATGGACTAGTGAAATATTTCCGTGACGAATATATGGAACTGTCCGTCTGGGTCAGGTTAATGTGCAGCTGTAGTCACAGGAACATCAAGCTGCTTGGAGATGGTCTTATAGCCTTTACCTTTAACATGCTTGTCTATAATTTTATTTCTAATCTCCTGAGACAACTCTCTCCTTAGCTTTCTGTGGTCCATGTTCAGTGTGGTACACACCACGATACCAAACAGCACAGTGACTACTTTTCAGCCTTTAAATAGGCAGACTGACTGATTACAAGCTTGTGATGCTAATAACAGGACACGCCTTAGTTTAACATGTCCCTATGGTCAAATCATTTTCAATCTTTTCTTGGGATACCATCATTTTTTTCCAGGCAAGTTTTATTAGTTTGTTTTTAAAATGTTTCTGTTGAACCACAATTCAAAAGCAATGTCTGATTTTCATGAGTTAATTTTCAGTAAATTTTTATTTATTATTACTTTTGTCAGTTTCAAGTTATTTCAGTGACCATTGTGGGTTTTTCTTTTTTTCACGGAAGGGTACCAACAATTTTGTACATGTGTGTAGATTCAAACATGTCTGGATGCCAAAGTGTGAGTGGAGTTGCAGCCATATGATTTGCTTATAAGCTATTTAGTTGTTAGAAAGCAGTTAAACCTTATAAAGTGGTTTTGAGTATATTTATTAAAGGTTGTAGATCTGTATGCATGATGCACTGTTGCTTTACAGGACAGCAGAATCTAAAAAAAACCTCTCAGTGCTAAGCAGCAGCTTCTCTTAATTCAGAGAAGACGGTTTAATGAGGCAGCATCATTCTGTCTGCAGCAGGAAACAGAGCAGGCAACTCACAGATGATGACTTAACAGAGGGCAGAGTCCTGAATATTCATGGACAGTCCCACATTAACACTGAACAAACTCGTCTGGCCACAGTGTAATTATCCAAACCTGCTGAGTGAACACAGACACCAGAGTCAGGACTGCTCTGTGGTCCCACAGTGACTTCAGCTTCTCACTCTGGAGAAACATCCAGTTCTTTGAGACCCTCTTACAAAGAAAGACCCCAAACAACAACGCCTGTAGAGCAGAACCAAAGACCCTCATACTCAACATAAAAAAAAACACTTAAAAGTTTACCAACGCCCCGCCCTGAGCGGAGAATACAGGCTGACCTGAAAATAGTTGCCAGGTCTGCTTATTATAAGCAACTTTGAGCTTCTCTTTTTGAAAAGTTGCTTGTAAATATTGGCAGTTGCAGGCTGTGTTTTTTTGGGCTTGCTCCAAAAGTGCAGTTACTCATTTGGGCTTGTTGTGCCCCCAAACCCAGGAGGGGTTTTGGGACACAATGCACACTCTACTACCAATATAAACTCCACTCAGAAGATACACAAACTATTTTGTCCCACTCCAAACACAAATGTAACTTTGACTGCAAGAAGAGGCAAAAATGATGTTTCCACCAAAAAGAAATCCTTATAGCCAGAATTAAATTTATTTCTAATGTAGCTGTTACTGTTTTCACCTTAATAAAGCTGTAGAGGATCAACATGAAACTTAAATAAAAGCCTGACTATGCTGAAAGATAAATATGTTTTACTCAATATGTCAGCCATTTATGGACTACTATAACAAAAAACAACCCCATGAAAAAATATCAGTTTCGAGCACCTGACATCCTCTAAGTTGTATTATTATTAGGGTCCTCGCCCAAAGGAAAGGACCCCTCTAGCTGAAGCTACAGGGGTCCTTGCCCTATTGTTCCTGTAGCGTTTCTTTCTTTCTTCTTAAATAAACCTTAATTTGACCCCCCAAACATGCTTAAAAACTCACCAAAATTGTCAAAGACCTCTGATTTGGCGAAAAACTTGATGAAATGAATAAATAAACCCCAACATGCCAAAATGAGCTCTCTAGCACCACCTAGGCACACTAAAACGGCACTCACGGCCAGCAGGAATGTCGTAGAGAGATCAAACTAACGCCTAAACGTTTGTCTCATCAAGACCCACAAATCATACGCTGACACCCCTGACCTATCTCAAACAGGAAGCGGGCAATTTGGATTTCAAAATAAGAGCTCATCATCCCCACTTCACACAATGATTTGACACACCTAACAAGCTCACAGCCATGCCAAAGTTAACACACATGCCGGATGGGGTACAAATTTCAGAAAATGACAAAGTTAACCCATAACATTCGAAAATGTGCTCTCTAGCGCCAACTAAGAACAATACAGCGCACAAAAATGGTCGTCACGGCAACTAGGAATGCCGTAGAGAGATCAAACCAATGTCAAAACGTTCGTCTCACAGATCACGTGCTGACACCCCTGACCTATCTCAAACAGGATGCCGGCAATTTGCCTTTCAAGATAAAACAAGTCTCAAAATTTTCTCTCCAAACAAAATGTATCTCCTCCTAGGCTGTAAATGGTATCAGCTTGAAAAGCAGAAAGATCACAGAGTAGGCCAGGTTGATCAAAAGTTCTGAAGGAATTTGTTGTTTCTCAAACGGTTTCCAAATGACAAGCCCTCAAAGTTTGTGAACCCCAAAGACGCCCTACCAGCTCCTCCCATTCAAATGAATGGGGAGTGAAAATACAGCTCTGGACAACCTGTGGAAGATAAGCCTCTACAGAAAAAACAAGAAGTCCTACAGTTTTGAAAATTACACGGATGGATTCCTGACAATATTTCCAGTTGGCCCATATAACTTGTAGAGAGATTTGGTCAAAATTGTGGCAATAGTGAGGACATGTTTCTAGAGATTTGGTTGGTCTGCTGCCCAGCTGCCCAGTTTGAATCTGGATGAGGGCAGCAGATGATGTCATTCACTCACTGATTGACAGCAGCTGGTCATGTGACTCACTGAGTGTGTAATACACACCCATTATAAAGACTGAGGCTCCTGTCAGAGCTGCAGAAACACACATCAGTCTAACTTTGAGCAGGTCAAAGGGTCACAAAGGGATGAAACCCTCAAAATGGAGGTCAAACAGGCATGAGGGACGTGCGACAGAGCGAGGACCCGTCCAACGCTGCTTCCAGCTTTAATTTATATTATCTTTTTTATTATTATATTTATATTATCTTTCGCACAACCCTCACCCTTGATTTTGTGGTTTGGAGGTATGGTGGCCTGCTGAGGTTTTGTCTGTAGCTTGACAGCCTCTCCTGCATGAAAAGACACAGGTAAAACTCCCTGCCATGATCAACCCGGACTTGGTCCCACATGCCATGGTTCACTGCAGATCTGGAATAAAATTTCTACGTGACTGTATTTTAACTAATTCAATAAGAGTATATTTAAAAGATAATACAGGACAGAATAATTATGACAATAATAATGGTAGTTGTGAATACATTCACCTGTATACATCCTCATAAATCACAAGGTTGTTTTTCACTGGCATGGTTGAATGTGCAACAGTTTTGCTGGTTTAGCCATACTAGCCTAATTTGCTTTTTTAAGATTCTTCCAACCCAACTTCCTCCTGCATGAAGCCCCAGTGTAGACAGATAGCCGGTCATAAACTTCCAGCCATGCAATGGTCCCGTCTGTCACAGGATTAAAAGTCCGTAAATTTTACGGTAAAAAACTTTAAAACTACGACAGTAAAAAACTGAAAACTATAAAACTGTAAAATACAATTTTTGGAACAGTGAAGCACAGTGAATAAATGCATTAGTCAAAACCGTAATTTCTACACTTTTTTTCTGGAAAAAATACTTTACTCCACTGTTAAATACCCTTGAACTGTGATTATAACGGGAATATGCCATATTTCATATAACAGTCCGTACTGTAATTTTTGCATTAATTTTTTGCAAAAATCACAATTTGTCACTGTTGAGTTTACTAACCTTGTATTGATAACAGAAATATGCTGTAATATAAAACAGCTAATGCTGTAATTTTTGCATTCCTGTTTGGTAAAAAGAAAACAGTTTTTGGCCGTTAAATTCAGGCTACTGTGTTTGCCTGAAAATATCAACTTTCACCATCTATTTTCATCTTCACATTTTAGCAATCAACTCACTTGAAAAAACCTCAGGGAGGTTTGATTTTGTTGTTGTTGTTGTTTGTTTTGCCCATATAAATAGAGCAGCAAATCTCTTTTGCTCTAGCCTACACTTTGGGCCACATTCCATCATCTCATTTGATAAATGGATCAAAGTTTTTAAAAAATGCTGATTATTTTCTCTTTCAAATCTGGACAATAAGATATTAAAATATTATATGATATATTTTGTGAGGAGAAAGTAAACAGTCATGAAATGCGAGCCGTTCTTTTTTTGTTGTTGTTTGCTCCCCCCATCATTTTTCAGCTAAAACCACTTCTGGACAGGACAGTTTTTCACTCACCACTCTTCCAAATTAAAGGCATTATATTTTTTCTTGGGGAACCCTTTAATGATATACTATTATAGCATATGAAGTTTGATTTACTTTATTTTATTTTATTATTTTATTATTTATCTACACCAGCTTATTGTAGGCTAAATGCTCAAGTTATTAAAAATACAAGGCATCTGGTTTCAAAATGGTTTTGTTTGTTTGCTTTTCAGCCTTTTGAATATTTGTATTGTTTCTGTGGAGGATTCCCACTGCTGGCTTTTGGCGATACTGTCCTTCATCCTTCAGTTATGCGCATATCACTCCGCCTCGGTCTGGCACTACTTTCTGCAGCACTATTCTCGATCATTCTGGCGCGCAGATCACTCCGCCTCCTCCTGGCGCTGTCGGGACGTGTCTGGACAAGTCCTGGTGCATCACCTTACTGCTCCTCATGGTCAGGGCTGCAGCAAGACTCCTCCCTGCTGCGGTTATTTGGTGAGTAAAGAATATATTAATCAATTTTCTACTTTAAATCCGTGATTCAGTGACACAGTGACGACTTTTCTAGTAACAGATTTAGGGAAGCTGATAATGTAAACGCTACTTTTGTTATAGGATCTGCTCAGGCTATTTTTGCAACTTGACTTTTAAAAGTTAAATGAGTAAAACATTATATTCACTTATGAATTTTAAACAAAAATATAATCTACAACAGCGTGTGTGCTGCAGCACTGCTGTCTGTCTGCAAACAACTGTATGTCGTCCCACCTGTTCAGGTGAGGTTATCACTTTTAGGGCTCTAATTTCCTGGTGCAACTCAGGGGGTTGCAGCCTGGCGCACCCCGCGCAGTGGTAATGTTGTCCGGTGCACCGCCGTGCGCAGCCAATTTGGCAGTTTGGTAGACCGGCTGCGCTGAGATGGGTGTGACAGCGCACCAGGGGGAGGTGTCGAAATTAGAGCCCCTTATTCTTTCCGTAGTCATACAGCACGCGCATGCTCATATTGGTCATGAATTTAAATTGTAAAAAACTGTAGTTTTTTATGAATCTGGAAAATGTCTCATGTTAGTGTATTCATAGTTTCAGTGTCACTGAACTGACACCAGTGACCATGTGTGTTCTTGCTGAGAGTGTGTGCAGTAAAACCTTCGTAAAGCTGTTACGGTAGACGTAAGGCTACACAGCAAAACATTTACTTATTAATTATTGGTGGATGAAGTTCTTTTGAAAAGGATAATTATAAAATCTAAGCCATCTCATGTGTTTTCATCCAAATATCTGATTAATTTTATCTGAAGTTTGAATGTTGATTGAGACTTGTGCTTTCCAGAATGTAGAGGATCCTTAAAATACTTCAAATTAAAGTCACTTTACGTCTTAATTTGTGAAATATCTACATTTCTGTTTACCCAGTTTGGCTTCAACAGATTATGTCCTACCTGATAAGTGTCTGCTAAACAAACCTGTGGATTTTTCTGGGTGATTCATAGTAAGATTTTTAAAAGGTTGATTTAATGACATAATGAAGCATCCCCTGGTGTTCTTCTTTTGGTAAAACTTAATTTTATTGCCCTAACTAATTTGAATGAAGAAATGGCTCATGTTTAATTTTCCCTCTGTCTTTGACTTTAACCAGAGCCTTTCAAAATTCTGAATGTCCCGAATTTTCAGAATTAATCTGTACATTGTCACCACATGGTAATACAGGATCATTGCTTTAAATGTTTTAAGACAGGTGTCATTTTTGAAGTAGGTTTTGTCATGATTTGCTGAAAGTAATTTGGTATTTATGTTCTTTCTGCCCCTCATTCAGGCAGAAACTAATGGTGATCGGCCAGCACTACATAACTCCAGTAATTAAAGGTGTTTGTATTTTCCATCTACACATGGAACTAGTAATGTCTCAGAGATTATATTTATTAAATAGGCATGATTAAAATCTATGCAAATTAATAATAGTATGATGACCCTCATATATTTTTACAGCAAAAGCTGATATACATAACAGCCATAAACTATAAAACTAATATTGATATAGTACAATAAGATAAATATTATTCTTATTTATACTTATCATAATAATGTCAGACACCAGAAAGTGGAATGAATAAATAAAAATACTTATGTGAGAGGAACTTAACAGTCTGATCTGTGACGTTAGAGAGTACCCCTGCAAAGAAAATACTCCCTCATATCATATTAGCATACTGTTCATAAATAACTACTGATCTCAAATTAAGTAAAAAGTGTCCCAAATATTAATGTTTATCTTAAACTGATAGAGTGGCAAAACTGATGAACATTAGATTACAAATTTACAACTAATTAGTTATATTTTTGTTTGTTTTGTACATATTTGAAGGTCATTCAGCGGGTTTAACATTTATCAGACAACTTTGAAATATTATTAATATTTAAATACACAGAAATTATTTAAGATATAAATAATTTCTGGTTCAGACTTGCTGCAACAAAAATGATCTGGTTAATAATTGAACTGAAATTTAGATTAATCCCACAATGTGACCTTCTGAAATGTACAAAACAAACTAAAATTAAACTAATTGGATATGAATTAGTAATTTAATGGTCATCAGTTTTGCCACTCTTGTAAGTTTAAGATGAACAATATTTGGGATAATTTTCACTTAGTCTGAGATCAATGATAATTCATGAACAGTGTGCTAATATAGAGTGACAGAGAGTAGTGTGTTTACAGGAGTCCTCTCCAACATCAGAGTGAAGAGTGATGATCTTTACTCTGATTTATTTCACTTTCTGCTCTCTGATCGAAACTGATATTATTATGACTGGTATCATCAAGAATCCTATTTATCATGTTGTATCATTATTACTTTTATAGTTTATGGTTGTTACGTGTATCTGCCTTTTCCTGGAAAAATGGCATAACTATTTAAGAAATCAAGTGTGGGAACAATTATCGAACATCAGATTTCATCTCCCCATTAGTTATTGGTCAGATTATTTTACAGCATTTGTCACATTACAATAACATTATTTCAGCATTTTAAGTCAGTTTCTTCAGATACTGTCATCTTGTTTTATCAGTTATTTGGTATTTATTTTGGTGCATTAATACTTTATCATCTTTATTTCTGTCATTCACACACAAACATTTTAAATTTAAAAACTGTTAAAGGTTTTTCTAGAGTCTGCTGTGACACATGTTCACGACGAGGATGCAGAGAGTATCAAACTTGACCACATTACACAGCGAAGAGTTTGGAGAAAAATGAGATTAAAACTTTTTCTCAATTGTATCAGTACATGTGAGGTGAAGTTGTGAAAACCTGGTCACCAATAATCATTTCTACTTGCCTGTATGCAGACTTTAACACACAAAAGGCTTTTTAATAGCCATTACAGTTTTTAGTTTGCACAGCTGATTTTCACCAAGGTTACTTTACTAATTGTTAATCATCCTCTTCTCTCCCCGATCTCTCTCTCTTTTTGGTCCAGGTATTTGCAGAATTCAACCGAATTCTTGAAGCAAAGTTCTTTGAGGCTTTGGACCAGCACACACCTCCTTTTAAAAACTTGCAGAGTTAATGCCATGCAAAAACCTCATGGTAAATAATTTGATTACTCAACATAGGTACTATATCAAAGACTCATGTGAAGCCCCTCAACAACTAAGTGATCCTTTGTCTCTTTCTCAGAGTTTCCAGATGTGACTGCTCTGCGCTCTGTCTTCAAATGGATTCCCTTTGCAGTTGGAGATAACTCTGGTTATTTCTTCAAGGCATGCCACGTGAATACTTTTGTCAAATAAGTAGGGTTGTTGCAGGGCCAGAATTGCAAATTTGTAAACAATACTTTAAATAGAAATTAACCCTCCAGGAGCAGACATGGCCCCTAAAATCACCCGAGGATTAAACGCTCATCTTTTTGGGTGCCATAAAACATTTTTAAAACACTGTTATTGTTTTTATTGCATGGTCATCATTTGTTGTTTTATATTGTTAAACTATTCTGAATGGCACCTCTTAAATCTTAATTAACTCTGAGTCCTATATGTAATAATTTGTACATTAGCTAGCTTTAAACATGCACTTACTCATAAAACATAAAGAAACATTGAACAGTAACTGTCTAATCAGAATCCGTATAATAAAATGTTTGAAGAGTTGTATGATCACCAGTTTCATTTTGATTTAAATCTATTCAAAGTCAAACAGACTTGACTTTCACCACAGCATCATTTAATTTGTGTCGATTTTAATGTGGAGCTCAGTGTTAAAATCAAAGGAAAAAATGTATTTCTAAAAGCGTACACCTTTGATTGTTCCTAATATCACAACCAATATGTCTGTTATTTCAGCAGGACACGAGTGGTGAGACTCTGGCTTGGGGAGCAGTGCTGTTTCTGTTGTGAGTGAAGATGATCTTCAGCCCGACCATAACACCGCACACCTCCAGCCCTTTTCAACAGCTGCTGTTCTTGAGGGAGGAATTGCCATGGACAACATGAAGGACTTGCCTCAAGCGGTTTGGCTTCTGTTTGGTCTGACTTGCACTGACACTACATTTGGCCTACCCCAAATCTACGGAAAAGACACTGAACTTTGTTCAAAGAGTGAAACTTCTCACACTGACAAATCTCATCTTCATCGTGAAGTCAGAATCATCCTGTTTTGGTGAGACATTTTAAGTCTTTTTAAATATGGTTTGATAGCTTTTTTTAATAAAATAAATGTTTAATGGCTGCTGACACAACTGCAAAGTGTTCTTATTTTGTTTTAAGGATATTAAGGATATTGTTTGAATTTTTCATGTGTTTACAGCTGTTTTGAGGTTTAACACATTGTTAGTTTAATTGCTTTAGAGTAGACAAATGTGTATATTGAACATTCAATAAACAGGCACAAAAATTAACACTTAAAACAGATAAATAAGTTCAAGTAATGCACACTCAAAATCATAAGTAGGATTAAAAATAATAGTAATGGAGAATAATTAATTGAAATTTGTATTGCAGACTAAACATAAATAAGTAAGCATAAATATTAATCACTCAAAGTTATTAAGTTAGGGTTATTACTGTGACGTTAAATAACTTATGTGAACTTACAGAAGTCAAGTTTATTTTACTGGATTTTTCAAAGGCAATGAGTTAACATATTTCTTTTAAAGTAAACTCAACTTGTTTTATTTTACAGTGTGGATGTTTTTATTATGTAAAGTCATTGGGTTCTTACAAAAAAGGCTAATTGATGTGTTTTGGTGATATATAATACAGGGAGAGTTACCAGTATTATAATGTTAAAAAACAAAGAGTTATTTTTTGTGCAAATTATGTTGTGTTTTAAGATTTTAGATTACAGGTTATCGACATTCAGAGTAAGTCAACAATCAGTACCTCAATATGTTATAGATTTTACAATATAACACAGTCATATTTAATGGCAAAACCTTCTGTTTTCACATTTCAAGGAAATCTATGAAAAATAAACTAAATTTTTGTATTGCATTGAAACACTGTCATTTGCACATTGGAAACCTGTTAATTTTACGGTAAAAAACTTGCAGCTGTGGTTGCCAGAATTTTACAGTAATAAATACATTAGAACTCTTTCTATTATTGCGGTAAATTATATTGGTACTGTTGATTTTACAGAAAAGGTTGGGGTTTTAAACCATATTTTACCATATAAATATACAATTTACCATTAAAAATATGCCGTTTTGTCGTATAACTAACATGAAAATCAAGTTTATCATCCGGCAAAACTGTGTTTTTTTAAATGGTAAAAAACTTGTAATTATACAGTAAGTTTTGGAATAAAAATTTGATATTAACCTTAAAATTTACAGTATTAATATCATTTTACTGTAATCAAGAAAAAGTTATACCGTATTTATTACGGTAAAATTCTGGCAAACACAGCTGCCTGTTTTTTACCGTAAAATTAACCGGATTTTTTTTACAGTACATTTACTGGCGGTGTTTGCTACATAATACATAATATTTGAAATAGACTGTGGAAATCTAAATAAAAACTTACCTCATATAAAGATCGAATCAAAGCTCCAGCTCTGCGTCTGAAAAATGTCTTTTTCTCCTTAGATCATGCGAGCACAGAATCTTCTGACGCTCATTTCCAAGCTTTGCAGGATACCCCTCAGCTGTAATGTGAAGGAAATTCCGGCATGTGTCAAACCGCTGTTGAATAAGTCCATGATCAAAATAGTGTGTGGTTCCAGTGATGCCATGGTAACTGAACTGCCACAACCATTTCTGGATCATGTAAACCCGACTTATTAAATATTAAAATCAAATCATTGGCCCTATGTCCCATTTTACCTTTTTGTATTTTTGATCTGAGCCTAAAATTGACATGAAAAACCAGACGTTTTTCAATTTTTGGTGCTACATTAAAAACAAATAACAAAATAACCACTCGCTTTTTCATTTTTTGATTGCCAATTGAAAATGGAGAGAACAAATGATACACAGATTATTTTTCTCTATGGTGGTCAAAAAGGAAAAATCAAAACTTTAAAAAATGGTTGATTTTCATTTTCTGTCTCTAAAGACAAAATAATGAAATGTCAGAAGACAGAAATTGAAAAAAAAAATCACCCATTTTTCCTTATGTGCGACTGGAAGTTCCCACACGTTATCTACTCCAGACTCTTTTTCAGGCCTGGAGCTCTTCTCTTGTACTTGGTTTTGCTGTGGTTCTGCTCTTGCAGGGTGTTTTTCTCTAACTGAACTGCATCTGCATCTGAACTGAGCCATTGTAGGTCTTTTTTCCTTGTTCCCCACTGTAGAAACCACAGGTAGCAATAATATATTTTTTGCGGTCTTGCCAAAAACACAGCACCATCTGCACATGTGCTCTTACTTTGAAATCTGCAACTTCCGGCTGCACATAATGAAAACAGGTGTTTTTTTTGTTTCTGTCATCTGACTTTTTTTTTTTTTTTTTTTAGAATAACCACTCATTTTTTGTTTTTTAATACCCTTTTCTGAGTGGAAAATCCAATGACCAAAACATACTCTGACTGAGTCTTTACCAGTGTCTTCAGTTTTGTTTTAGAGATGAATGTTGAGAAAACAAGTCATTTTCTTCTTTTATGATTTTTGGTTTTATTTTGAAAAACGAGTGAACGAAAGGTACACCGATTCAACAACATGTACCTAAACAAGCCTTTTAAACATCATATTTACTGGGACACATGCAGAACTGAGAGATCACTAAGGGACAAATATATCAGAGTGTGAGAGGACGACCTGAGGACAACCAGAGAGACCTGAACACACAATCACAACACACACATTTATACATATAGACATGCACACACAACTACAGACACACACACACGCACATAAAAAACACACTTTTTCTGTTGTTGTGTCTTATGTTTTATATTCACTGTTTTCTTATTGTATTCCATCAGAAAACAGTTTTTATCTTTTTTTTACCTGATGTCATGAAACTACTAATTTACATTATACAATTGATAATGATGATCTTCCTTTCATTTTGAATATGTTCATTTTTTTCTATTACTACTATTATAAATGAATTGCTTGCCCTATTTATTACTGTTTGGGATGTCTAACATGATATGATTAGACATTTTAATAAGGGGGGCCAACATAATATGACTTTATATTACTGTTAGGGATGTATAACATAATATGACTTTATATGACTGTTGGGGATGTATAACATAATGGGCTCTAATTTCGTAGACCAGGTGCAGGCGGGGCGCACCTGCCCTGCGCTGCGCCTGCGCCGCGCCAACAGGGTGTGTCCAGGGCATTTTGCAAGTTTCGTGCATGGCGCAGTCTGGCGCAGGTAGGTGCACCCACGCCTCCGTCTCCCCCAGCGGCGCAAGTAGCAGAGAGGGAGGGGAGAAAGCGTGAGTGGGTTTAACACAGCCGAGTGCAATCTTCGCCAACCAAATGAACGCCTCTCCTTGCCTTTAAATGCGCCGCGGGCGAGGCGCAGTGACAATTTCGCCTCGGTGGAGAAGATGGTCAGAGCCGCTGTCACTTTTACAGCAACTGGGAGAGCGCAGGGGCCACCGGGCCGCGCATCAGAGGCCACGATGCGCGGCACCGTGTGGACCACCTCGCAGGACAGATGTAATCTGTTCCTGTGTCATAATAGGAATACAAAATTAAGTGATAATTACATTTAAACACAGCAGCAGGCTAATCCATTCATCATGCTTGTGATCCACCTGCATTCCTGATCTGTCACCGCCAAATAGCCGAACCTTTGGTGAAAATATATCTCCTCCTCATCCTCCTTGCAATAATGTACTCCATCTTTTTAGATCACGTTAAGAATAAAGATTAAAACAGAGAAATATGGGCAATCACAGGTAAATCCTTAAGACACCGAGTGACTTACATTTATTCAGCGAGTGTCTCTCTTTTTTTTCTTTTCTATTTAATTTCATGAGATGAGAGAAGCTGGATACTCCGTATGGGATGATGTGGCTGTTTATGGTTGGCTTGAGAGATGTGAACTCGTTAGTTATGACAAACGTCTCTGATCTGACATCAGATGTGACGGGACAATTAATATAGATACAAATGTATGTGCTGGTTCAGACGGTTACATTAAATAGTGGTTGCTGTGATTGTTTATTGCATTGAAATGTGCCTGACACTCTGGATACCTGCCTGTGAGGTTTTGGTGACGTGTGCGCACTGTGTGCCTGTCAGCCAAATTACCACTGCCTAGGGTGCGCCTCGTCTACGCCGAGAATAGACCAGGTTGGAGCTGGCGGGCTTTCAGAGCACCTTCCGCACAGTTTTTTGGCACCAAATTGTCACTGCGCCAAGCTGAATCTTTCGACACCTCCCCCTGGTGCGCCGTCACACCCATCTCGGTGCAGCCGGTCTACCAAATTGCCAAATTGGCTGCGCACGGCGGTGCACTGGACGAAATTACCACTGCGCGGGTGCACCAGGCTGCGCCACCCTGAGTTGCGCCAGGAAATTAGAGCCCCACATGACTATATATTACTGTTGGGGATTTATAACATAATATGGCTCGATATTTCAGTTGGGGATGTCCAACTAAATATGAGTATACATAACTGTTAGGGATGTCCAAAATTATATGACTCAATATTACACTTCAGGGTGTACAACATAATATGACTTTTTATTTCAGTTAGGGATGTACGACATCATTCTATCATCCTTTTGTCTGTGAGCTGAGTGTCTCTAACTGCCCCCCAGATAAAATCTTTGTATTTCAGGTTCATTCATCCTTTATGTGAAACACGTGTCCAGTTTGGGGACGTTTGGAGGTAGGAGCTGATCTCAGCTGTAGGAGACACCCTGGACTTTTACTGTAAGGCCCACAGAGAGAGAAAGACAAATATTCCCATCAGTTACACACTTTGCATCATAAATAAGGCAGCCAAGCAGCATTTGGACTGTGGGTGGCTGGAGAACCATGCACGGGTAGAACTTTACACAGAGAGGACCTTTAATGAGGGGTTCAGACCATTAACCTTCTTGTTGTAAGGTATAGTGCTAACCGCAGTGCCACTGTGCAGCCTCTTCAAGTTTGGCTTAACTGATAAAAATATTTATGCAGAAAAAATGTCACATTTAGTTTGGACGAGGAAACAGAACATTCTGATGAATCATGCTGCATCATTTTATAGGCAATGACGAGCCAGGCTTTGGATCCCACCAAAGTGGGCCACACTCTGTGAGATAATCAGCCTGATTCTCAGCTCGGAGACTTCTTACAAAAGTCAGTAAAGTACCAGTTATCTGGAGGTCCTACAGATGATCTGACTGATCTCCTGTGGTCTCCTGTGGTCAGGGCTGACATTAGGAAAAGAAGCAAGAGGAGACCTTTAGACCAAAGATTATAAGATCCTGAACTCCTCTGATGGATGAAGGTCAGAAGTTTTAATGGAAGTAGACCTAAAAACAGCCTTATTAACTAGAGATGCCAGTGTTTAAGTGTATGGGCCTGATCTGCTAAGGCTTGTGTGTATAAAAACATGTGCAGCGTGTTTGCCTCCATGATTATGCAGGATACAGATTATCAGAATGCGCAAAATTTTGGGAGGAGGAGATGCAAATGTAATCATTTAGCACCCGCAATGTGATTTATCAAACCTCAAACTGATTGCGGTTGGTGTTTTTTGCATCTCTACTTAGCACATTTGAAAGGCAGGTGCAAACTGGCACAGTGTTATGCACAGAGGGCTGCAGTCATTGTGGTGAGAAGGAGGCAAAGGTGCAATGGTGATGGACCAGTCATGATGGACACCTTAGAAAAAAACCAAAATCATGCCTTTTTTTCAATTCTATATTCAACAAAACACATGAAACACATTCATTTAGAATTATTTAATATGTCCAACATAAGAAATGCGTGTCTGTGTTATTATGGGCCTACCAGGGTTTGCAATGTTTAGGTTATAGAGTCATATCCCTCGATTCAACAATCTGCACACCACAGAATTTTGCCTGAATCTGCTCAGTTGGAGGAGGAATCTCCTCCGTCGGTCCCCCACCTGTTTTATTTGCAGAGGTTTTAGTATGGGAAAGCTTTTCCTTTGGTCTTCTGCGGACATCTTGCCATCTAATTTTTATTTCACCGGCAGATCTTCTGGTTTTGCTCACAACATTCACCTTTTCACAGATGGTCTCCCAAATTGTGTTTCTTCTGCCACACTGAGATGTCTCTGCTGGAGTTCAGCTGTGTGTTTATTTGCCTCCAATTCCATGACTTCAAACTTCACTTTTCATTTACGTCCACTCTGCTCTCTCGAACTCTCCATGGTGACAGCCGGTAGCACACACAAAATCCTCATTAACGTGGGCTTTCTGCACCTGGTATTAATCGCACACACAGTAGATCAACTGCCACACGCCCACTAATAGCATGAGCAATTTTTTTGTTTGCACACACAATTTAGCACTTGTTATTTGGGATCTTAGTGGATCAGGCCCTATGTGTAGACAAAGTGGACCATCCGACACTTTCTTACAACAAGCAGCGATAAGTGAGGGATTAGTGATGAACCTCAGAGCCCCGTGAGACACAGTATACAGAGCATTTAAGCTCAGAGACAAAAATACCTGCCAATGAATCAATCAAAGTTTTACTCAGTCATAGTCTGAGATTCAGCTACTCTGGATAGAACAGTTCATTTGAAGGCACTCTTCAAGATAAACTCATCTCATTGGCAGATGTTTTAACTTATTAGAAGCAACTTCGGCCTTTTATTAGTTTTGATATCTTCAGACATTAATCTAGACAGGCTTAGAATAAGCCTAGTGAGATTTTTTGACTGACACTTTCATCTAGATCTAAGTTTTGCAAAGAGGTGTCACGCAGAGGCCAAAATTCTGTCCCACCACACCCCCAGCATTTCATAGTGTGACCTGCAGCAGACGAATAAGGACTCAGGTGTGAGAGTATATGCTCCCTGGAAATCTCACTTTGGTCCCCTGCCCAGTGATCTGACCAGCTGATGGTGGAGGGAGACATAAATATAATAAATAAATAAATAAATAACCTCTACGTCCCAACATACTTAAATTCTAATCACTCGAGCTTTGTGGAGGAAAAGTTATAGGCTGTTAAGAACCTTACTGTAGCATTCTGTCGCGCTAACATAGTATTTTAGTAGTTATAACCCATAAGGGGGTTAATTATGAGGCTTTCAGTGGCATTGTGTACTGCTGTGTACCGGCTACTGTCTGCCCTCGGATATCTACAGGGAAAAAGCTCGCCAGTTCCTTTTTTGGCACTCATCTTTGGACCACAAACATTTTTATTGTTTTCGTGTCTTGCCTCACTCCTGAGTCCATGACAAGCAGATAGACAACATTCTTTCGACTGTGAGTGCAGCAACAAGGAGAAGACAGGCAGAGCTTGCCCACTGCTAATTACCTTAGCTCAAACACTGGGAATCAATGGGTAGCATTAGCCTGCCTCTGCCTACAGTCATCAGATAAACTCTTCAGCAACTCATAACAGTCCTGTGTGCTGGTTGTGGCTCATTTTTTTACTGCATTGTTTCGTTATATTCTACTTGCAAACAGAGGCTTTGTTTTGTTGAACCAGTCTGCAGTTGTGAGAGAGCCGTTAGTTTGTTCACTTCAGTACAAACTCAGCACTGACTGAGCGATGGAAAGACCTAAAAAGCACTTAGGCTGCTGAACAATAGTAGACGAGTCCCACCCTTCACTGAACCTTCATGACACTGTGGTGTAAACCAGCTCTCTGTTCATGACTCCACGGCTCTCCTGCCTCCCCCACACACACTCTGCAACAAAAACAGCTGAAACCACACAATCCTGGCCTCACACCATCCACCTCTAATCCATCTCCCTCCGCTCAGATTTAGAGCAGGCGCTGCTGCTGCTCCTCAGAATGAGGGCTGATGGATAATCTATAGGAGATACTTCAGAGCAGCTCGGAGGATTCTGTCCACATCTGCTGTTTACTGCAGGTCACTAATCAGGACTGAGGCTCCAGGTGAAGCTGTGGTGCTGCCTGCTTTCTCCTGCCTACCATAGTGCTTCTATCTAAAGGGCTAGCATCATGGTTATTGTTTTTATGATCTTCTGTCAGGAGGTCAAACAGAAACAGTTTTAAAGAGGTAGTTCAGGACTCATGAAGGATACAGTACACATTTTAGGACATCCCCAGGAGTCATACCTCAGGAGAAACAGCCTCAGGTGTCAGGAAAAACTAATATCTGTCTGGGTTGAGTAGCATCAAATTTGCACAGTGTTTTCCCACAATCAACTACACAGGGAAAGTACCTGTGCAATCTACAACATTTGTGCTCGGTCCAAAGCAGCACAGACCAATCAGAGTCCTTAAGAGGAGGAAGAGATGAGGCAAGCTGATGGCAGGGAGTGACAGAGATTAGCACAGATGCTAATCTGGATCACATTTCTTTATTAAATGAAAAACTAACATCAACACTGCAAACTTCTCTACAGTAAGGATATCTTCACTCCACTTCTGACACGTTTTGATGAGTTTTTTTTTTTTTTTTTTTTACCAAGGCTCACGTTCTGTAACGCAGCAGCATCCGCCTACTACATTATCTGATTGTCCTGTGATAAATGTTGCGTGACTGAACGATCATCCAATCACCTGCAAGATATGCCTTGAAATGTTCAGCCCTCCCTGAACACTTAGTAAACTCCATAAAATTTTACTGCTGTTGTGTGGTTTTACTCTTGAATTAATGACTAATAACATGTTGAAATTATTGGCTACACAAAACACAAGACAGAAGTGAATAACAACACAAACTGCCACAAAAAACAGGAAATTTCAAAACACTTAAGAGAGTTTTTCCTGAGACCTAAGTCTGTTTTGTCTGAGGAATAGCTGTATGAGGTAAATGGCAAAGCCTGCACAGTAGCCACAGTAACAGAGACCAGCTTTGCGTCTGTACAGAAAGAACCAGAACAATAGACATGGATAAACATTCTAATGGTGCCATGGACATGTGATTTAAAGATTTTTGAGAGAAAACGTGCCACAAAAACAGCATCGGCTGATTGTACGCTTCATTCAAAACTCTTACAGCAGTTTAATTTTCCACCACCAAGTTTGCTGAAGGACTTCTTTATGTGAACTTCCACCAGCAGCACTGACCAGCCACGTCTACAGGAGCACACTCAGGAGAAGCTTCTGTGGATGGAGAGTCAACAGGTCTGTATCTAAAATGGAGGAAACTGCTGTGGGAACTAAAGGAATGAATGAACCCACGGTACCTGTTGATACACCTGTGAATCATGAGCTCATGTTGTCATTCTCAGTCTGCAGCTCTCATCATGCAGAGCCTCCCTGCTGTGATCAACATTTATACTTAAGGACCAGGTTCACAGTTTGACAAACTCTTAGGAAGGAACAGAGGTGCTGAATGAAAGTTTATCTTCAGATTAAGTATTCAGATTATGCCTTGTCTAGTTTGTAAAAATATCTGTGAACTTGGCAAAATGAAAGTCTGACCGTGAATCAGCACGGTGCTGGGGGAAGGACACATTGGCTATGCCTTAACAAAGTGGCTTTGAAGAGAGTCATCAGCGTTCGATTACAGGGTGCAAACACCCAATGCTGTTTTTGTGGCTTGTTTTTACCTCAAATTCTTGAAATGATGGCACCCCCTGCAGCAGTCTATGGCTCTAGCTTCAGTGCAGAGTCTCTCTGTATAGACACAGAGCTGATCTCCGTCACTGTGGCTAATTCAGGCTACTCCTTGTACTTCATGTGATCTGCTTCACAGATCCTGAACTGTCCCTTTAAGTAGACATTCACTCTGTAGAGCAAATGTCACTTTATCTTTAGTGATGTCCAACACTCCCAGAGCACAAACCTCTGCCAAGGCCGTTTCAGCCAACTTATTAGTGAAACTGTCAAAAACTGGCAATGTTCATGTCACGAATAAAATCTAATCACTCCTCCTGTGTGCCATGACCAACATTCACAGGAAATTTCATCAAAACGATTAGGGAACTTTTTTAGTTATATGGCTCACAGACAGAAAAACAAACTGACAAATGCCAGCAAAAAAATAATCTCAGTAGCAGAGATAACAATAAGCCTTCATCCACTGCAGATGAAAGCTTTAGCAAACAAACAGTGACGTTTGACCGCCCTCAGATGGGCGAGAGGAGCGGCCGGCATGAATATGAGACACAAAAACACAGCAGATCAGATTTGGTGGCATTTTGCTGAATTTTTAGTCCCATCATTTTAAACAAAAAGGACTCGACTTCAACTTTGATAAAAACGCACCTAACTTTCTATCCATTGATCAGTCACTTATAGTTTTGTCCCTTTCAGAGTCCCAGGGGGCTCAAGCCTATCCCAGCTGGCACTGGGGGAGAGGCAGGGTACAACCTGGAAGGGTCACTAGCCAATCTCTGGGCTGATACATACAGACAGACAACACACTCACACTCACACTGTCGACCAATTTAGTGTTCCTAATTACCAGACAGGCATGTTTTTGGTCTGTGGAGGAAACTGGAGTGTCCAGAGGGAGAACATGCAAATTCCACTTACTGGGGAGTTGAACCACCAACCTTCTTGCAGTGAGGCATCAGCACTCCTGGCTGCACCACTCCGCAGCCATAATTAAAAATGCCTTTTTGTCCAAAATAGGGCATAGTGATTTACGAACTTATTTTGCTCATGACACATCGGAAATCTCACAGCACGTCATATTCATAACCATAAAAAAGACTCTTAAGTCATGTTAAAGTGCCCCAGAGGTCTGTTCATGTTTATTTCATATTCTTCATTGACTAATAAAATTTGACCAACAACTACATTTCTATTAAAATGTTTTATTCATTAAATATTCATTAAAAAGTTAGTTACATTTCATAAATCCAAAATTATTTTTAACTGACAGGTGACAGATTTTGAGTGAGGTAAACAGTTAATGGGAGTAACAAAATAAAATTACTAGCCTCTATTTACAGTTTTTTAAACTGCAAAGCCACCGTTTAATAACAGAATTTGCAGTTATAAGAACACCAATATTCACAGAAAAAATGATGTAAGTTAAATACCCATGCATCAGTTCTAATGTAGAAGAAAGCTATGGTCATGAAAAATCAAGGAAGTCCTGGACCAGCTTTAGTGCACACCTGGACCAGTTATAGTGCACGCCTGGACCAGTTATAGTGCACGCCTGGACCAGTTATAGTGCACGCCTGGACTGGCCTCAGTGTACACCTGGACCGGTTATAGTGCACGCCTGGACCAGTTATAGTGCACGCCTGGACCAGTTACAGTGCACACCTGGACCCACCTCAGTGCAAATTTAAACTGATTATCTTTTAAGATCCTGTCTCACGCTGTCATCCTTTTTCACTCTTCACATCAGCCAACTTTCTTGTGTCCACACAAACCGTGAATCAAGTCTTAGCTCTTCCTGCTGAGCACCTTCCCTCTGAACCACTCTGCCTCACAAAAGCAGCCTAAACCAGCATCATCCCTGAGCAGATGAACTCCATCTGAGGGTGACTCTTCAGTCTTGCAGGGCACTCATAAAGCAGCTGTTTGTGGTACACATGGAAAAAATCCCCCATTTTTGATTTTCCCATAGCCTCAATTGAGTGCCTGGTCTATCTGTTTATGCAAAACAGTCACATCCCATTCAGTTCCCCGCCCCATGACGAAGCGTAGCATGCCATGAAATGATAAAACGGGCCGTCAGAGTGATTTACAGTGTTTTTGAAAAGACTCAGAGGAAAGCAGCATCCTGTCTCTGAACTGCCTCATCCCCTCGGCCCTCCCTCTGATATCTGTTGGCCAGGACATTAGCTTTTCCTCTGTTCCACTTACTCCTCCTCACCACATGACCTTTACTGGAGATGTGGACTTACAGTGGCAGGCACACCTAAAAGGTCAGAGTTCATGTCCAGTCTGCAGATACAGAAAAAAGACATACTTAATACATACAGTCAGAATTAACATCACACAAATGTCCAACCTCAGCCATACAAGATGAGGACCACGCTGACATAATACAGAATAATTTGATTTTTTTTTTCTCCTGCACACAAAGAGATAATTAGTCAATCACATGGCAGTACCTCAGTCCATTTAGACATGTAGAAATGGTCAAAACCATTTGAAGCTCAAACTGAGCATCAGAATGGAGAAGAAAGGATGGGCTGGTCCGGGTATTTTAGTAACTCCTGATCTACTAGGATTTTCACACACAACCAGCTCAGGGATTTAGAAAGAATGGTCCCAAAAGAGAAATGATCCAATCAGCTTCTGCTCTCTGGGTGAAAGTCCTTGTTGATGCCAGAAGTCAGTGGAGACTGATTGTGCAAGATGATAGAAAGGCAACAGTAATTTAATCAACAGCTTGTTTCAACCAAGGCATACAAAAGAACAGTTCTGAAAACACAGCACGCTAAAACCTGAAGCAGTTGGAGCACATCAGCAGAAGATGAACACCAGGTGCCACTCCTGACAGCTAAGAACAGAAGGCTTCAATTCACCCAGTTAAATATCTGCAGCAGAGGTTTGGATGTTTCCTGGTCTGATGGGTCTGGATTTCTGCTGCCACATTCATGTCTGCTCTGCTTAACCCTTTCATGCATAGTGGTCACTACAGTGGACAGCTATTCAAAAGCTGTTCACTTGTATATGCATTGGTTTTGTTGTTATAGTTGCATATCAGCAAACACAATGGACACTTGTGCATCATCCCATACATTGCCACCTAATGGCAAATCATACGCTCAATCCCAAACCGCCCCCTACACACTACCCCTTCACTACCGAGTGTCACTCAAAATGAAGTCTCACTCGTAGCAGGACACCCCTGCAGGTACAAACAACATTCTAGCATCAAGTAACATCTAAGGATTAACATAATTGTTAAAATTTGCAGATATTTATTTTGTACTGGGAGAAACTTGGAATTAATCACATGACCACTGAATTGGATACCATGCATCATGGGCTATATTTCAACTGCAACTCATACAATTGCTCTAAACTTGCTGTCCTTGATAAACCTGATCTGCTGTGACTGTTTTGTGTAAATCAGTGATTCTCAAACTGGGGTACTCGTATACCCAGGGGTACGTGAAGTGACGTAGGGGGTACGCGAATACCTGTCCGGTTTCAGTAGTTAAAGTTCAAACTGGCAGATGTTTGTATGATGATCTTTGATAAAGGCCTGAAGTGTTGGCAGAGAGGCTGCAGGCTGGAATGGTGAGGCATCTTGGAGAAGGAAATCTGTCCTGAATTGTCTAAGATTCTTATAGTAACATAAGTTCAGTCAGACACCCTTCATGTTAAAGCTGTGGTGAGTTTGTACTTTACAGTTTCAAGACACATTTCTTTTTCTAGCTGCTATAAGTGCGTGAGAGTAGTGGGTACATGGCTGGAGGTCGAGTGTCTGAAGGGGTACAGGCTGTGAAAAGTTTGGGAACCACTGGTGTAAATCAATTGATATTTGTTATTAAAAGGTAATTGATGTTTTTTTTAAAACAAAACAATATTTTGCGCATATTATTTCCATAAAGTGAGCAACAATTAGTGTCTCTCTATTAAGTTAGTACCCATCTATTTCCTGATGATCTGTTGGATGAATTTGCACTATACCAACCTGTATGCACTCCAAATGGGAAGAGAAATTCTGGCCCTGACAACAGAAGAGGTGAAAACTTTCCTGGGAATAATCTGGTCATGTTATAAATCAGATATCCAGGATCAAGAATGTACTGGTCATCACAGGCAGGTCTTCGTCTTGATTTTATAACAAATGCAAAGTTTCAACCCACATACAGTGAAATGCAGAGCAGAGTCCAGGCCACCCCCTGAAAGAAGGTTGGGCCCTGGCAACCACTGGCCTCTTCTCACAGAGGGAAAAATGCTACAGATGCCATGACGTGTAAGTCTGAATGCAATGTCTTGTGGCTGTGTGTCCCGGATGCTTTGCCAATTTCCAAACAAGATAGATTGGGAGTGGACATGCGAGGGTCATATTGATGGGAGAGGAGGATAGCAGATCAGCAGGGAGAGAGAGCATATTAACACCCAAAGACAATATATTTTTCTTTTCGTAAGTTCAACAACTGTAGCTGGCACTTCTTGTAAGGGCATGTTTAACACCTGTTATTTGATGCATTTTTTAATGCCCTGAATGTCTGCCAAAATTTCATAAAGTCAGACTGAACTGAACTACTCAAAATAGCAGTAATACCGAACAGTCTAAGCTGCTGAGAGAAGGTCTTTGGAGAGCCATGGACAATACTAAAAAGTCTGCAGCTGATCAGTCAGGAGCCAGGTTCAACATTTTTGCATTGCTTTGAAAACTATTAGAATCTGTTAAAATATTAGAAAACATCAAATTAGCAGCATTACAAAAACATGTTTTTATTTCATAGTTTTCACACAATGTATAATTTCCTGTTAGTGTTTTGTTCAATACAAATTTATATGGTTCAAAGAACAAACACATGGAGTCCAGCTGAGTGGACATGTTTGAAACCCCATAAAAAAAAGTCCACAAGAAAAAATTCAATTGCACAGTTTTTTTCATGCCTAAAGAGGAATAAAAACACTCAGGGAAAAAATCTTGAATGAGATTCTCATAATTCATGCATGAAGATCTGGTTTACAAAGAACATTGTTTTGTGTCTGATGTGTAGATTAGCCGTTAGCTTTCTGCTGCTTAGTTCCACAGAGAGTAGTTATGATCCTTACCAAGAGCTGATCCTGAAAACTGGCTGGTTATCGCAACATCCTGGACAGTGATTGGCTGTTTGCAGCATCAAGCCTTTAAGAGAGCTCTGATGTAGATTGATTTTAAGCTGGAAGCTGGAAGTAAGATATACAAAGCACACTACGCTACACTGTGCAGCAACACTACAGACTTTGAAGGTATCTTTGAGCAGCAAACACAAAGGGTCAATCCCAACTGTACCCCTTAGCCCTTGTCTTACCCCTTAGCCCTTGGTTTGCACTTTTCATGTCTAGTGAAGGGGTATCCCAATTCTCCGTAAGGTTAAGGGGAAGGGCTACACAGCCCTTGAAATGAAGACAAACA
>JBAMNC010001726.1:0-65000 GCA_037902135.1 Cetoscarus ocellatus | reverse complement strand
TCAGTTCAGAAAGTGGAACTCATCATAGATTAATTTTGCACAAAGTGAATTATTTAAGGTATTTGTTTTTCTCATTTTAAAGAAATATATGGCTTACAGCAGCCATAATTATTTTACATTTCCATAATTATTTTACATTTCTCATTGTGTGTGATGAGTCTATGATTAGAATTCCTGAATTTAATCACTGAAATGAACTTTTTCATGTTATAATTAACCAAGCTGCAAAACAGAAAAATTATCTTTAACAAATGTTAAGTATATAAAAGATGTGAGAGAGACTCAATCAATTCGACATTATGGAAGCGCATTGCATTTACTAAATTAAAAAAATAGACTCCTTATCTCGTAAATACGAGATCAGGATCTCGTAATGAGGAGAAAAGATAAAGAAAAAGGAAACTTCTGTAAATCCTCTCACAGTGGCAATAATGGTGCCATTGCAGTTAATCTGCTTTTATACCATCTTCTCGGTTTCAGACACTGGGATACTGATGTTTTTAAAAAAAATGAGAATGGTGTTAATAAGTCATCACTGCGCAGGCATCTCAAGTCTCTTAGATTGTTCAGGCAGAAAGCCCGGTCTGACGTGCTGGATGTGACTATCTTTCTGCAGGAGCAGTGAAACCAGCTCGGGATGCTTCACAGACACAAATTCATGCATTTGAAATGCATCCAGTCGAGTTTGTAGAGACTCAGAGAGCTGTACGTCCAGGCGTACGGGAAGATGTTTTACGTAGTGGGGGCTGCCAAGCGAATGAATGAGTGACGTCATTGTATTTTTTCTCCTTCTGTATGTGCATTGCACATCGCCACTCAATAGGCTGCAGACTGTTGACATAAGCAAGTCACAAATAAAACATGAAGTTCTAACACAGGCATCAGCAAATGGCGGACCTCAGTTCGGATCCTGATTCTGATGGTTCTGTTGGGCCCTGTGACCAATCTCTGATAAATTCACGAGATTAGATTTTACTGGAGCATTTTTCCAACTGTCGCAGCTACAGACAGCAGGTGCTGCTACTCCAGTAAACACTAGAACCACAACGATGGTGTGATCACAAGCCTGTCATGCCATGAGTTTTCCTAAATATATGTTCTGTATGTTTTCTGAGGCTCATAAGGTTGGCTAGTGAAGCACTAAGGCTTTCTGAGCATTTATTCCTCCAACAGCTGCTGCAGTCACACAGACACTGTGGAAAGAGACAAGCTGATACCTTCAGTGGAGGTGATTTTATCCTGCTGCAGCAGCCACATGCACCAGTAAGCAGACCACTGTCCGTGGTGCTGAACGCTCCATTTGTCAGGTTCAGCACCACGGACAGCGCAGCACTGCTTCAGCGCAAAAGCTCCCAGTCCTTAGTGCAGGTCATTGCAAGTGCCAAGGGTCTGATGTTTTTGCACAGGCTGTTTATTTGGCTGTGCCTCCTGTTTACTCGTGCATGTGGCTGCTGCAGCTCGTGCTGCAACACGATAAAATCACCTCCACTAAAGGTATTATTTTCAAATGTGCTTCATTAAATAACTAAATAAATAATCCTTTTTTCTCGATGAACGTTGTAGTAAGTAGGCTGTACAGTAAAATGGATGAATATATCATGACAGAATACTGACACACATGATGTAATGTACAGTCGGCTTTCTGGGGATGTAGCCCACCAACACAAATGGATCCATATTAATTGTAGACCAGGCTCGAAAAAGTCAACCTGATGCCCTCTCAAGTGAATATTAGCCTTTACATTATTTCACATAATTTAATAAGCAGAAGGTCATTTCCCCTTTCCCCTCCTAGTGCCACAAACGTATATAGACTGCGTTTCTAGAAACTTAGCAATGAAACAGACTAGTTTTCATTCAGAAACATTCATAGTCTACGTTTTGACATTTGCAGAAACGTCCAGGTGTCAGTATTTGTCGCTCCAGGAGTGAGGCTGTGTTGCTAAAAGATGAGGGAACCGAGTAAGATAATGTCCACAGCGAGATGACAAAGTGTGCTTAAGTAAAGAAAAATGTTCGTATGAATATCGTAAAAACTTATTGAACCGTGAGAGGAAAGTTTTCCGGGGTAATTTACTCCGAGCAGCGGGCTGGGTATTCCTCGCGCAGGGCACACCTGCCAGACTCGTGTGGATATAATAAGAACTTTTCGCCACTGAAATTAGCTCCAACTCCAAGGGAGGCTTTTGTGTTTTAGCCAGCTGGCTGTTCGTTCAAGCAATCGTCGATCAGGATTTGGATTACTTTTGTTGGTTTTTCCTTGAACTGACAGGGTTTGAGAACAATGAAGAACAACCGGGGCAACGGACTTAGAAATTTAAAGGACGTAAAAGATTGGCTCTTACTGGCGAAAGCAATATGTTCTCGTTTTGTTTGGGGTAAATTTTTTGTTCATGTTTAATTTTACTGAGTGCTTTGCTTTGTTTGGGTGTTTTAATGAAGATGCAGAATTAAATATTTTCTGTCAATAAAATAGCTAATTAAGCATTGTGTAGCTTCAGCGGTATTCTTGTCAACCTATATGTATATATACATATACATGCTGTCTTAAAGGGAACATATCATGCAGAAACAAGATTTAATACTTACAAATAATGTTGTTTAGTGAATTGCTGACTCTAAACCTCCAGAAAATCCCACAACATGAGATCTGCTCCTGTCCCTGATATCCGGGAGCGAGACTTCCGCCCCTGAAAACGTCTCATTACGAGATCTTCGCGAGATCTTCGCGAGATTTCCCGCAACCTGACGTCAGGTATTTTCAGTCTCTTCTCACTGGACGAGTCTGAGAAAGCAGCTCCTCCCCGGTAATGCCTGAAGCACCGAGCTGCAGCTAGGACACGCCCACCAAGCTCAGCCGTTTATATTCTCTCCAGGACCGGCAGTTTCAGTGTTTGTTTTCTGTTGTTTCCCTGAGCTATATACTTGAGAGAAGACATGTCTGGGAAGGGTCTTCATCGGTGTTTTTTTGGTTGTGGATCAAAATCACAACTATCTTCACTTCCAAAGAATGAAGACACCAGAAAGCAGTGGACAGCCCTTGTTTCCTCGCATCAGCCGCTGTCTCAGCTGTTTCTGTGTGCTCATCATTTTACCCCAGAGGGCAGTTTGATGCAGGATTTGCATCTCAACTGCTGCTCAAACAAGGAGCAGTTCCCTCCATAAAGACTGTCCACAGAGACCCAGAACCACAAGCGGTAAGTAATGTAATCAGAGGAAGTAATGTAAATAAGGCCATGATGTAATGTCGAGCTAATGCTAAGCTAGTTAGCGTTAGCTTCAGCTGTGTTGTGTAAATTCGGACTTGTAGAGGTCTTTTATGACCACACGGTAGCTAAAAAAGCAAAACTCACAAATGGTGCTTCATCCTTTGTTACTTAAATTCGTAAATAAATATATGATGTAATGTTGAGCCAATGCTAAGCTTGTTAGCGTTAGCGTTAGCGTCAGCGTCAGCTGTGTTGTGTAAATTCAGACCTGTGGGGCTCTCTTACGACCACACAGTTGCTCGAAAAGCAGAACTCACAAACGGCGCTTCATCCTTTGTTACTTAAGTATCTATCTTTTAATTATTATGATGAACATGTCTTTGAAAAGGTCTGCACAGCCCCCTTAGCTGCTGAGAGTAATGGGAAGCTATTGTTAGTGGTTTGACTCACTGTTGTGTGTAATCACATAACTAATGTGGGCTTTTTTCTACTTAAAAACTCCTCTGTATTCATGGAGATGTGCATGATCGATCGGCGAATCTCATAAGTAGCCATTTTAATCATGTAATCAAGGCCAAACAAAATTTTAATGTTAACTGCAAAGTCTATACAACGATCCGCAGACAGCCGGGGCTAGTAAACAAGTCACTTCCGTATGTCACCCCTCCGCTCGGCCTCGGCACCCCCTCCGCTCCGCCTCCGGCTCAGCCCTCACAGAACTGGCCAATCAGAGGACAGAACACACGTGGTCTCAGTTCTCAGGTGTACTCTGTCTGAATCAGAGCGTTTTGAGGGCGTGCCTGAAAAGCGGCTAGGGAGAGGCTTTTGTAAACGCGATTGTGAGGCGAAGAAGGAGCTTTATGACCTGCAAATCATACAGAAGTACTCCAAATGCATCCCAGATTGGCATAATGACAAGGAAAACAGCATGATATGTTACCTTTAAGGATTTACCTGTGATTGCCCATATTTCTCTGTTTTAGTCTTTATTCGTAACGTGATCTAAAAAGATGGAGTACATTATTGCAAGGAGGATGAGGAGGAGATATAATTTCACCTAAGGTTCTGCTATTTGGTGATGACAGACCAGGAATGCAGGTGGATCACAAGCATGATGAATGGATTAGCCTGCTGCTGTGTTTAAATGTAATTATCACTTAATTTTGTACTCCTATTATGACACAGGAACAGATTACATCTGTCCCGTGAGGTGGTCCAAATGGTGACGCACAGCGTGTCCTCTGATGGCCCGGTGGCCCCTGCGCTCTCCCAGTTGCTGCAAAAGTGACAGCGGCTCTGACCATCTTCTCCACCGAGGTGAAATTGTCACTGCGCCTCGCCCGTGGCGCATTTAAAGGCTAGGAGAGGCGTTCATTTGATTGGTGAAGATTACACTCGGCTGTGTTAAACCCACTCAAGCCTACTCTCCTCCGTCTCTGCCATTTGCGCCAGTGGGAGAGACGGAGGAGTGGGTGCGCCTCCCTGTGCCAGACTGCGCCGTGCACGAAACTTGCAAAATGCCCTGGACACACCCTGTTGGCGTGGCGCAGGTGCGGCGCAGGGCAGGTGCGCCCCGCCTGCGCCTGGTCTGCAAAGTTAGAGCCCTTAGTGAGAGATAGAGCCTCAGATAGAGCTACAGTGTGCTACCCGCCCTGTGAAAACTTAAGTACACTGCTGTCACTGTCAAGTGTTCCAGCCTGAGTCAACTTTAAGAAACAATCTCCTAACTGTTACTGCCTTGCATTTCAGTTAGTGCACAAAATTTTGCCCAAGCTACACCGTAGCCAACCACATTGTTGTTGTTGTTGCTTTGCACCAACAACTGACTAAATCCTACCCCTCATTTCTAACAGAACAATGGAGAACCCCTGTGTAGAGCAGTTTATTTCCACCTTAGCACAAAAGCTAAAACCTGGCTACTCTAAATTCATCAGCAAGTTGAACTTCAGTGAGTGCAAAAGGGAGATAGACTCACTACTCAGTGACAGGTGTGATGCACAGGCACCATCCAAACGCACATTGTTAACATGCTTGCTCCTTAACTTTCACAGGCAAACCAGCATTGTCCTTCAGAGCAAAGCAGCCTTAGAAGAGGATGTAGAGTCCCTTAGAGTGCAGAATGGAAGTTATGACTGCTAACAAGAAAGCCATATGCTACTTAGAAGACCTGCACTTAGCAGAGTTAGATCTTTGCTCACACAAGGAGGAATTGTTAAGGCTTAGGTCAGAACATTCTGCACCCCCAAAACCATTGACACCAAGTGATTCTGGTTATTCTGATTCACACTCCTCCATTAATGAAAGGTTAACACCCACACTGAGAGACAGAGCTAACTCTCCTTCTCATCTTTCAAAAACAGAAATTGATGATACACACAGTTTGTCCTCAGGAGAAGATGAAGCATCATGTTCTTCTCAGCCGGTGATGCATGACAGCTTCACACGTGCTTATCACTCCAAAGGGAAGACGAGCACATGTAAATACTGGTCAGCTTCTCCTTCACACTACAGCCCAGAGTAATGACAGCTGTTCAGACCATGTCTCCCAAACAGACTGAGCTGTCACAAATGAAGCACACGCCCATAGTGTAGGTAACTTAGCCTGTCCCTCACCAGGAAGGACTCTTCAGAGACTGCGCCTTGAAGAGCTTGACAATATGGCCAAAGACATTGAACATTTTGATCCAGACAACTGTGATCATCATGTTGACAATTATTTTGACCAATTAGACCAACAACTAATTGACTTGCCCATGCAACCCAAAGGGAGAAAGTTAAACTTGTGTGGAAGACCTGCTCTAAGTCTGTCCGCAAGTTTATACAATCACTTCCTCCTAGTGTCAGAGATGACTACAAAAAGCAGCGTCAGGCATTGATAGAAGAATTCTCTTCTACTGCTGATGAAGCCACAGCAATGGTTGCAGCCCTCCAAATTAAACACTCCCGTCAGGAACATCCCAGAGATTATTTCTGGTGTTTGAGGCATGCATACTTCCACGGCAGAAACTCACCAGGCCTGGAAGAAAACTCTTCTTTGAAGTCATTGTTCTTGCACAACCTTCATCCCTGCATTCTTTCTCAGGTTAAACTTTGGGCATACCAAGAGAAACCTTCAATGCATGAGATGAAGAAGAGGACACAAATAATTTGGGAAACTGTTGTACAGTCCAAAACAAGAACAACTGAGCCTGCCAGTGCCCCCTCAAAGGAAGTGTTAAAGACACCTCCAGTCTCAAAAGACCAACCTCAGAACAGACCAAAGAGGGGTGATAAAAGGCCACAGAGGGACACTGAGCGTAGCCACCGTGTCCACCAACTGCACAGAGATAGGCACTCACAAAACAGAAGCTGTAGAAGGCCATATGCAGAAATTCTGGCCCAGAATCATGACCAGCCACTTTATAGATCAGATGATGAGCCCCTCATCCCTGATTACAGTTCAGATTATAGTCATAGTCCCTCAGACAGTCACAGTGCCTCTGACTGTTTCTCACCCTACAGCGACTTTCAGTGTTACAGCCCGGAGCCAAAAGTTTGGAGAAACTTAAGGCGCAGAAGCTCCAAATTTTTCTAACTACCCTGGTAGTTTATAGGCAACTTGAGTTTGTGAACAACAGAAAACTCTCCAGTTCACATTAGCATATCCACAACACTAACCTTCCTTTCTCACACACAATGACAAAAGCTGAGAAACATAGGTTAGCTATTAACATAGCTAACCTATGGTTAGCTATGTTAATAGCTAACCTATTAACATAGGCCCCGAGGTAGATTTAATGTAAATTAAATCCCATTACTTAATGTAAATAATTATCACTTATTTCTCATAGTTAATATTATTAAGTGACACAGTGAATAGTTGTCCACTGATCATAAAGCACAACACATGGTTGTATTGATTAAAGATCTCTAATAAATACCTTTACAACCATATAGACATGAGGACCCTCTTGAAAACCAGATGCCACATCTCAAGAGACTTAACTTTAATAAATCTATATTCAGCAGAGACAAATATGATGAGGACAGATTTATGATCTGAGTGTCCATGGGTTTGTCTCTATCATAAATTCTTATTTTAGCCTCTTTGTCTCTGTCTGGATGGATACAACTCTGGATGTAAGTATGTGTATATACAAATATATTTATTATATGTATTTGTATATATGCAGATATGTGTATCTATAAAATGAAAACTTTGGCTCCTCCTGCTCTGTTGGAAAGTGCCTTGAGATAACACTTGTCAAACAGCGCAGAGTTTAAAAGTTCTTCATGAATTAGGTAGCTTTAATGTAGTCACAACTTAAACAATTGGAAATGAGTCATGAGAACAAGTTTTTACTGTAAAAATAACTTCATAAAAACACACAAAAAAGAAACATAACCAATAACCATAACCAATAATCATTTCCACAGATGATGTGTACTGTGTCTAACAAATGTTATTATCAGAGGTTCATATTTAAGTGTAATATGCTCAAACTGAAGCTAACATTATATTTCAGGTTAAATATTAAACAGTGAAAACATCTGCTGCCCATTTATCACCAACTGACCACTGAAGTAACAAGAGCTGCTCAGAGAGCACGAACCTCAGCAAAGCATTTCTGACATTGTCAGACGAGTTATTATTGAAAACGTGATAAACTGCTCACTCTACAGGATGGACACATCCTTTAAAAATCCTGTTTCCATGTGCAGATTCAGAAAACCACCGAAATCTAATCACAGACAAACAAACCAACAAATGGAAAACAACATAACCTCCTTGGTGGAGGTCAAAACATCTTTTTATCACAACAAAACCCAAACAAAACCAGAACAAAATATACATCACAAACAGGCTCTTGACTGTCAGAGCCTGTCAGAATATGTAACTTAAAAAGTTTTCAGGAAATTACCTGCGATCTTTCTTCTAATATTTCAACAATGTTGCAAATTTGATATTAACTGACAGGGATGATACACCTTGTGGAGACATAAAACTGATAGTTTTTTTTTTTTTACCCTTTCCTAAACCTTCAAACGAAAATGGCCCTAGAAATATTTTGATACATTTTACAAGATTACCAGGAGAATTTCTCCAAACTTCCATTAAAATTTACAAAACATCTGTAAGAATTCTTAGACAAAATAAAATCCACCACAAGTGTACCCAAAATTTACAATAAGTTCCTGAAAATGTCCACACAAACTCAGGACAAGTCCACAAAAATCCTCACACACAGTCTGGATTGTTTTCTGAAACTCAGTCCTGTTTTCACAGAGACAATTTAGAGCTTTTTCACTCTGATCAATATAAATTAATTAGTTCCAATTGTAGAACTTCAGTATATATTTATACATATCCATCACTCCATCAGGCACATGCAGGGTCTCAGGGGTCTCTTCTTCACTGCTCCATCACTGCAGCGCTCATCCTTTCATAAATGTTCCTGTTGGTTTAAATCAGAGGAGAGCCCTCGTGGCTCGATCCCAAACTAAACAAAGTTCATCAAAGAAACAAATGAGCTGAAATCAGTGTGGACCTTCCTCAGGGCTGCTGTGGGTTGCTGAGTGTGGAATAAAAAGGGTCATCAGATGATGTGGTCGGGGGATTGACAGTCGAGTAGGTGGGACTCTGTGTGGCGTACCACGCAGTGGAGTATGTGTGATCATTCACGTCCCCAGAGCTCCTCACAGTGATGTTGGAGTGTAATGCTGGAGCAGAGGGCACAGTGGGGTGTTGTGCAGTGGTGTAGATGGTATTAAGAACAGTTCCTGAGTTCGTCTTTGGGGGGCGCTCCTGGATTTCCTCATAGGCTCGTTCCTTCCAGAGAAGAAGAAAAAAGAAGAGAGCAAATCTAAAAATGTTATTTAAGATGGTGTCTGAAACTCAAACAAGTTTTAAATAAAGTTAAAATTCTCTACAACACGTTCCAAAAAAGCTGGGACGGGGTATCCTCTGTGATTATCACTGTTCCCTTGAACACCATTCAATAGGCGTTTGGGAGCTGAGGAGCTGTAGAAGCTTTGTAGGTGAAGCTGTTTCCCATTCTTGCCTACGACCTCAGTTGTGCAGCAGTCAAGTGTCTCCGTTGTTGGATTCTGTGCTTCATAATGTGCCACTCATTTTCAGTGGGAGACAGGTGTGGACTTCAGGAAGGTCAGTCTAGTACCTGAACTCTTCACTATGAAGCCACGTGTTGTAACACAGCAGAATGTGTCCTGGCAGTAACTGGCTGAAATAAGAAGGATGGTGCTTGGATGGCAGCATATTTTCTCCAAACCGGTATGTTTCTGTCTGCAGTAATGGTGCCTTCACAGATGGGAGAGTTACCCATGCCACGGGCACTAACACACCCCACACCATCTCAGATTCTGTCTTTTAAACTTGTTACTAAAATCAATCTGGATGGTCCTTTTCCTCTTAAGCTCAAAGGACACGGAGCCCGTGATGTCAAAAATCCCTCTTTATTTATTTATCAATCTTGGATGAAACTATGAAAGTACTTACAAATCATAATTGTTTTTTTCAGACACTTTTCAATTCTCAGTAGAGCAGGCAGAAGACATACTACCTAATATATATATATATATATATATATATACATATATACATATATATATGTGTGTGTGTGTGTGTGTGTGTGTACACACGTGGACAAAATTATCGGTACCCTTCCGTTATGCCACAGTGACACATTCCCGTTTCTCATGGCAATTGTGCACGACTGTACATGATTGGCAAGGCTGGTTTGATCGGCATGATACAGGAAGAAATGACTGTTTCCCCGTACATACACCATCAGTTATGCTTCTACGGCACGTCTACAGCACTTCGAGGCGTTTGTCCTGCTTCAATTAGGTCAATACAACAATACGACAAGGATTCCATGAATTTCCATCCTGCTGACACGGCGTCAGCCCTGTTCGAGCCTAGTTTACGTCATGTTAGCCCCGATTAACTCCCGTCACTTGCTTTTTTGTTAGATTCACTTCCCGCACAAGATATGTAAGAACAACGCTGTGAAATCGCCTTGAACGGGACACAGTTGGTTACCATTCGTATCATCCGTCTCTTCAGTTTTTCATCAATTTTCCTCTTGCAGCCACGTCCAGGGAGGTTGGCTACAGTCCTGTGGACCTTAAACTTCTGAATAATATATTCAGCTGTAGTCACATGAACATCAAGCTGCTTGGAGATGGTCTTATAGCCTTTACCTTTAACATGCTTGTCTATAATTTTCTTTCTAATCTCCTGAGACAACTCTCTCCTTAGCTTTCTGTGGTCCATGTTCAGTGTGGTCCATGATACCAAACAGCACAGTGACTACTTTTCAGCCTTTAAATAGGCAGACTGACTGATTACAAGCTTGAAGACACCTGTGATGCTAATTACAGGACACACCTTAGTTTAACATGTCAATGGTCAAATCATTTTCAATCTTTTCTCGGGATACCACCATTTTTGTCCAGACCAGTTTCATTATTTTGTTTTTTAAAATGATTATGTTGAACCACAATTCAAAAGCAATGTCTGATTTTGGTTAGTTAATTTTCAGTAGTTTTTTATTTATTCTTACTTTTGTCGGTTTCAAGTTGCTTCAGTGACCATGGTGGGTTTTTCTTACTTTAAGGGAATGGTACCAACAATTTTGCCACGTGTGTATATAGATAGATAGATAGATAGATAGATGATTGGACTCAATTTATCTTAAATTATGTAATTTCTGCCTCCTGAACCGTGGTTGGTAAATGGTTCCAGAGAAGAGGAGCCTGATAACTGAAGGCTCTACCTCCCACACTACTTCTAGAGACTGATGGCACCACGAGCAGGCCAGCATTTTGGGAGCGTAATGTTCTAGAGGGGTTGTACGGCACTACAAGCTCTTTAAGCTTATAAAGTTTCAGCCTGAACTGCAGTTATGAGAGGGAAATTCTGCTAAATTTTGTAAGATACTTTGATTTTAAAAAAATTAAGGCAGAATGCAACTTCTGTAATTTGCATCTTTTTTGAGAGGGAAAAAATGTTTAAAACCAGAATTTGACTTTTGTGAGAAAAAAGTCTGGGATTTTACTATTACACCATAGCACCCAGCACAGGGCAGGGTGAATATTAGAATATTAATAGTATTTTATATGTAAACAAATATTATTGCTGTAGCTATTAAAAATGTATATTTGCACATGAATTCTTAATAAAGAAATTGGTTTACTTTGGATTTATCAAGAAAAATCTAAACTCTGTCCTTTTATTTACTTTGTGGGGTGGGGGAGTGGGGGGTTGGAGTCTGACAGAATGTAACTGAGAGCCACTGCTCTGAGCACAATGACCTCCATCTTGTCTGAGTTAAGCAAAAAAATAAATTTGGCCGTCCTGATCCTGATGTCCTTTAGACACACTTCTACTTTGGATAGCTAATTTGTTTCACCTGGAGTCATTGATACATACAACTGAGATTCCCCGGCATAACAATTAACATTTTTGGAACGTTTCCTCATGATATCATAGAAGGGAAGCATATCAAATGAGTTAAGAATTGGACCTTGTACAGAACATTGAAAAACTCAATAACTTGCTTTGGTGTACACAGAAGACAGGCATCTATCTGATCAGTAGGACTTGGATCAATTTAAAGCAGTCCCTGTGATCCCGAGTAATTCCTCTTATCTCTGTTGAGGGATATGGTGAGCAATGGTATCAAAAGCTGCACTGAGATATAATTAGACAAGTACAGAGAGAAGTGTAAAGCTGAGAGTGAGTTATTTGTTACTTTAACTAGAGCAGTCTCTGTGCTGTGATGAGCTCTAAATCCTAACTGAAAGTCCTCATAAAGGCTGTTGTTTTGAAGGAAGTCATATAGCTGATAAGCAGCTAATTTCTCAAGGATCTTTGAAGTAAACAGAAGGTTTGATATAGGCCCGTAGTTAGTTAATGTGCCTGAATCGAGGGTAGGTTTTTGATTACAGCTACTTTAAAGGACAGTGGCACATAGCCTGTTGATAAAGATATATTGATTGTCTCCAACAAGGTGGACAAACTAAGAGAAAGACCTCCTTGAACAACTTAGTTGGGATCGCGTCTAAAAGGCAGGTTGATGGTTTGAAGCTCAAGTTAATTCGTAATTGACGATGGTTTTCTGACGTGCTCCTGGGCCCATGTGGCAATATCCTTTACAGAATGATGTCCAGGTTTAATGCAGTGCCAACTGAGAGATCAAAGGTCACAGGCATGCAGTGTTTGTTTCAGCCTTGCCGCTCCTGAGTCTCTGACTCTGTTGATGATATTATGGACTACAGGTGATAAAATCCCATAATTCCTTGTAATTGTATGTTGGAAAATGTTTTAAACTGTTGGACAATTTGCTCACACAGTTGTTCAAAAAATGGTGACCCTCGCCCCATCCTTCCTTGTGAATGACTGAGTATTTCAGAGATGCTCTTCTTGTACCCAAACATGGCTCTCACCTGTTTTACCTGTTCACCTGTGGGATGTTTCAAACAGGTGTTTTTACAGCATTTCTCTATAGCAGTCTTTTGTTACCCCTGTCCCAGCTTTGTTGGACATGTTTCAGGCATTAAATTGAAAATGAGTGAACTTTGGCAACAAATAAACTAACAAAAAACAATAATGAAGTGTATCATTTAAACATTAACCATCTTGTTTTTTGTGTATTTAATTGAATGATTAAATTATGAAAATGATTTGCATATCATTGTATTCTGTTTTATTTGCATTTTACACATTATCCCAGCTTTATTAGATTTGGGGTTTGTGTGTTTCAGATGTATCCAAATCTGTACATTTACCTCTTCGTCTGTCTTCATCTGTACTTTCTTCCTATTTGTTAAACATTTGAATCCTGTGTGGAGAAAAAGGTAAATAATGAGACCTGGAGGAGAAAAGAGAAATAAAAAAATAAAGAAGCTAAAGACAATAATGTTTCTTTGTCAACTGTGACTTATGAGGGTAACATTAAATAAAAATCTATGAGTGTTGGGCGAAAGCCACTACAAATGGCATGGTTAGCAGATTAAGTACATTTTCCAGCAGAGTCGTGGTAGTGTTGTGTCTTTCTCAGTCAAAGGCTTCTCAGTATTTTTAATTATTTTTACTGTTCTTCCTCAGTGAAAAGGAAGAGCAGTGATTCACAGTACAGCTGCAGAGCGATCCTTTCCAGTCTGTACACACACACACACACACACACACACACATATATGTATTTGTTTACAGACATGTGGCACATACTTATTCAAGATGCCTTTTGCTCATGTGAGGACATTTTTACTCCCTTCTGTGGTTGATAAGATTCTCTTACAGCTGACTGACTCAGCGTATATCTATCCATCTATTTATCTATCTGTGTATATATATCTATAGCCTAAATCTCTCTCTCTCTATCTCTCTCTCTCTTTATATATATATAAACATATATATATATATATATATATATATATGTATATATATATATATATATAATTATATGTATATATACACAGTCTGTGGAGCTTAAATTACTGTTTCAATCTGATTATTTGTGTATGTGATGAAATGTAAAAGTGTATGTGAACACCATTGTCTAAAAAGGTCCTGCGTGTGTATGCCTGTCTGTTTTATGGGGTGTAAACTGAAAATAAAGTCTCTTACTTTTGTAGACAAGGATCACAAAAATCAGAAGCACAACTGCACAGATGACCACAGGGATGATTATCGACAACAAGGAGACATCTGCAGGAGACAAAGACAGACAAAGGAATTCAGAGACATTAACTGTGGGTCACCTCACGCTGTCTTTCTGCACGTTTCTTATTCACACTGTAACTTATGACAACTACTGACTTCTTCTTCTTGGCCTGTCTTGTTTAGTGTAAGTCATTCACTTTATCTCCCTCCTCTCCTTTTATTTGACAGAATCATGATCCATACCTGAAGTTATTTTAGTCCAGGTTAGGTGCTTGTAACCGGACACACCAGCTGGACTGTTCAATATATCCACCAGTCCATCTGGGACAGTGTTTGGCAGGGCAGAACCTTCAGCAAGCATATCCGACAGGTGATTGGACGATTGTTCCGTCAATCACATTTGTTACGGGCCAGGCAAATAATGTAGTAGGTGGGCACTACCGAGCTACAGAACCTGAGCCACTTAGTAAAACAATCTCTCAGAAAAACATGTTGGAAGTAGAGCAAACTATCGGTACTCATTTTTCGTAAAACATCAATCACAATCTGATAAAACTGAAGCTGTTAGCATCTATGCTAATCTCTGTACAAGCAGTCACTTCCTACTGTCATCTCACTCAGAGCTCCACCTCTTCCTGCTCTAAAGGACTCTGATTGGGCCGTCCCACTTTGGCCCGTTCACAGTCGTTGTAGACTGGAGCTTAGCAGGATGGATCTGCCTGATAACAGACATTGAATCAGGAGGATCCAGCTGCTGTGCAAGGTTAAGGTGCTGGTACTTCAGGATGAAGACTGGGGTCAGGCCTTGGTTCTTCAGAGAAATCTGACTCTGGTGTCATCCATGTGGACTGAACTGTTATTATTAAATGTCCAACAGTTGTATCGAGGGTCTGATCAAATCTAGACAGAATAACTATGAGAACAGTGCTGATCTGATTCACAGTTATCATGGTGATTGGCCGACAGGTATTAACTACAGGTGATTGTTTTTGGTGATTTGTGAATGGAAGAATAAATAATGATCCTTTGGTCACATCTGTTCATATTTGATTTTAATACTTAAAAAGAGTTTCTTACAGAAAGTACCTGGGGAAGTAGAAGAGGTCTCAGAGGGAAGTGATTCACCTGGAGACACTGAAAAGAAATAAAGCAAAGACACTGTGAGGACTCAGAGGGTAACAGGGTAGAAAAGCCTTTATATAAGACAGGCTGAGCTTACAGTCAGAGATTTTTAGGACATCAGTGCATCAAAGAAATCATATAAATATAAAATAAAATCTAAATGTAAAATAAAATAATTTGAGTTTTTTTTAAATATAAATATAGACTATATAGACTAGTCCTTGGCACCCTTCTACTTACCAACTTCCAATTACCAAGGCTTCCAATTTTTGTGCAGAAATCGTGTTACACCTGCTAACACGTGATTCATGAAACCTGCATATTTGTCCAAGTCTGTTTGTTTTCACGCAGTTGATGCGGTATCTGAAAACCTCATCATTTAACTAACGACCCTAAATATTCATGGTTAAGCCCAGGATTTACCTCATGGATGCGTGAAATGGGCTAAAAAACAAGTAAACATCTCTGAACTGCAGTCTGGCACCGTCACAAGAGGAGAAAGAATAAAAGATTTTTGTTTAGCAGCCTGAAAATAAAGACGTCAAATCTGCAAACAGACGCTGGAAATCAGTTTTAGTGTGAGGAGAATATGCACATGCAACATGCACTCAAATGGCACTTTGTGGCTGGTTAGAGAAATAATCTGTTAGCAAACTGAAATATCAGACCCATTGACTCTTATTAAACTGAATTATATACTTTGATCGACTGAAGTTTTTGTTTCCTTTCACTTTCTGTCCATGTGTAGCTGCTCCCTCCCTTTTGATCTCCCTCCACAGATACTCAGACAGGCTAATGCTTCCCATTGACTCCCAGTGTTTGAGCTCAGCTAATGAGCGGTGGGCGATCTCTGCCCATCTCTTCCTTGTTACTGCACACACAGTCAGACGAATGTAGTCTATGTGCTTGTCATGGACTCAGGAGTGAGGCAAGACATGAAAACAAAAAAAAATGTGGGTGTATCCCTTTAAAGTGCAAAGTTCAGTGAATTATCCCTTATTTCAGTGCAGTACCCCCTCTGTCTCAGCTGTCAAAACTGCAGTTATATTTAAATTCAGATTTTATATGTGTTATGTGTAAATTCTTTGTGCTTTGTTCATAGCCTCACCTCATTTGTTGTTATTCTAATTCAACGTGGAAGACATGCAACATGAGGTTTGCATGACTTCCTGATGAAGGCTTGATGCTGAAACACATCAATGTTTGTTATTAAGGTCTACATTACCATGCTGTTAGATGAAGACATTTTAACTGTTTGAAGAGAGCGCCTTGATTCTTTAGGTGGTAGTTACTCAAATGAGGCTCTTCATAGATGACGATGCGGTCATGGACAGACTCATACACATTATCCTCCCAAGCCTGCAGGGGATGTGTTGTTCAATCGGCTTTCTGCAGTGTTCCTGGTTTTTACCGTAATGTATGACACCTAGAGGAGGCAGAGTTTTCTTCTTAATAGCTTGTTTGTTTAGTCTAAGTCATCACCTCGTTCTCTGTCCCCTCATTTTATTCAATTTCAGACCCTCAAAGAATCACGCTCAACACCTGATACTGTTAAAGTCCAGGTTAGGCTAAGATCTATACTGGGATCGGGCCTTGGTTTTTGTTAAAAACTGATTCTGGTTTCATAAATGTGGACTTAACTGTTTCCATTAAATATCCAACAACTGAATCAAGAGTCTGATCAAATCACAGCAGTATGATAATGAGAACTTACCCACAGTCATCAGTAATCTCTGTAAGATAAAGTTTTCAGGTTTTCGAGAGCCGGCTGCACACCAGTATGTCCCAGCATCCTTTGCTCTGATGTTTCTCACTGTGACGTTGATGTAACTCCTTCTTAAATCCTGTCTTAGAGAAAACCTCCCTTTGACAGTCTTGGACGTGCTGACAATGAGCTTACAGGTGTCTGGATCTTCTCCTTTGCAGAGGAGTCTCTTTACTGGAGGATTATTTGAAAAGTTGCATCTGAATGTGACAGTCTGTCCAACAGATGGAGACAGTCTGACAGTGAGGACATCTAGAGACAGACGGAGTCACAGACAACATGGTCAGTATTAGATAACTCTGGAAACATGCTCACAGCCCGGCACAGGAAATGATTTAGGTCTGAATAGTACTGTTTGAGTGGGGCTGTAAATAACTTACTTTCTTTAATTTTATCAAGGATTTGAGGTTTTATAATTCGGGTGTGACTGATTTGAAATAAGACAAATAAAAATATCAAATTTTGTATCAAAACTCAACACACGTCACATGGTAAATGCCTGGAGTGGTTCCTTCATAAGAAAGTTTCTCTGATTGTGCTGAATTTATTTTGACCACAGGGACCTGTGCCCCCACAGACTGTCTCATACCTCTGCAGCAGCAGCAGCTGAGGCTGGAGGCACCACAATGTCAGGATGTCCTTTTGGACAGAAGAGTGAAACCCTGTGAGCGTGACATGTCAGAAAGTCTTTAATGGCCTTTCTTCAAACTTGACCGCATTTCCAGCAAGATTCTAGAATGAACTGATTAGACTTGGGGGTCATAGGTCAAAATTCTAGGGGCTCTAATTTCGTAGGCCAGGCACAGGCGCAGCGCACCTGCCCTGCGCCGCGCCTGTGCTGCACCAACGGGGTGTGTTCAGGGCATTTTGCAAGTTCTGTGCATGCCACAGTCTGGCGCAGGGAGGCGCACCCACGCCTCCATCCATCCCAGCTGCGCAAGAAGCAGAGAGGGAGGAGATAAGACGTGAGTGGGTTTAACACAGCCGAGTGTAATCTTCACCAATCAAATGAACGCCTCTCCTCGCCTTTAAATGCGCCGCGGGCGAGGCGCAGTGACAACTACACCTCAGTGGAGAAGAAGGTCAGAGCCACTGTCACTTTTACAGCAACTGGGAGAGCGCAGGGGCCACCGGGCCGTGCATCGGAGGACACGATGCGCGTCACCGTGTGGACCACCTCGTGGGACAGATGTAATCTGTTTCTGTGTCATAATAGGAGTACAAAATTAAGTGATAATTACATTTAAACACAGCAGCAGGCTAATCCATTCATCATTCTTGTGATCCACCTGCATTCCTGGTCTGTCATCGCCAAATAGCAGAACCTTTGGTGAAAATATATCTCCTCCTCATCCTCCTTGCAATAATGTACTCCATCTTTTTAGATCACGTTACGAACAAAGATTAAAACAGAGAAATATGGGCAATCACAGGTAAATCCTTAAGACACTGAGTGACTTACATTTATTCAGCGAGCATCTCTCTCTTTTTTCTTTTCTTTTGAATTTCATGAGATGAGAGAAGCCGGATACTCCGTATCGGATGATGTGGCTGTTTGTGGTTGGCTGAGAGATGTGAACTCGTTAGTTTGCGTCACTCTTCCAGCTGCCGTCAGGTTGAGTTTCTATTATGACAAACATCTCTGATCTGACATCAGATGTGACGGGACAATTAATATAGATACAAATATATGTGCTGGTTCAGACGGTTACATTAAATAGTGGTTGCTGTGATTGTTTATCGCATTGAAATGTGCCTGACACTCTGGATACCTGCCTGTGAGGTTTTGGTGACGTGTGCGCACTGTGCGCATGTCAGCCAAATTACCACTGCACAGGGTGCGCCCGCGCCGAGAATAGAGCAGGTTGGAGCTGGCGAGCTTTCAGCGCACCTTCCGCGCAGATTTTTAGCATGAAATTGTCACTGCGCCAAGCTTAATCTGTGGACACCTCCCCCTGGTGGGAGGCGGGACAAAATTATCACTGCACGGGGTGCGCCAGGCTGCGCCACCCTGAGTTGTGCCAGGAAATTAGTGCCCTAGGTGTTGGTGTCAGTTTGTCATCTTTGCTTGTCAATAAATGGTGAATAACACTGGTCCACTGATCCTTGGAGACTTCCTCTGTAATCAGGAGAAACTGAGTGGACATCGTCTGTCACCGCCTCAGTGGAGGTCTGAGGGGGCCGTGCCCTCTGAAGTACAGGGTGTGACTTAATATGTAATATTACATTAATGTACTGCGAAGCCCTTTTCACCACCCTGATGTGATCAGAACAATGTCCGGGTAATTCAATGTCATGGGCGATCTCAGGGGGAGTGTGTCCCTGTTGGATGAGGGGGGAGTGGTGGGGGTGGGTCCCCGATAGGCACCACACAAAGTCAAACATGCAAGGCGAAAGTCAGTGCTCATAATACCCCAGTTTAAGTAAAAAAAAACAAACTCTTCTTGCCTCCAACTACTTCAGAAAGCTAGATTTTTAACTGGTTTTAGTAGACGGCATCACATCACTCCAATTTTAGCCTCCCTCTACTGGCTTCCTGTCAGTTTTAGAACTGACTGTAAGATTTTATTGATTACTTTTAAAGCACTCATGGGCCTGGCCCCCAGCCTGGGCCGCCCCTGGCCAAATTGGGGCCCTAAGCAGAATTTTATTTTGAGCTTCAAAGTCATCAATCAGGTCATCATATGACAGCTGCTGCGTCACTTCTGCTTCAATACTTATGATAGCCAGGCCACTCAAGCGCTCTTGCGCCATTGATGAGCAGATGTATGTTTACACTTTAAATTTCTCCATTGTATGTCAAATAAAGTATTATCTTAATTTATCTTATTTTTTAAACTTATATGACTGTTGTGAATTAAATTAACCTAGAGATGGCAAAATTTACCATAAAAATAGCCCAAAACTTCTATTGATAAAAATAGATGTATAAGCTATAAACTAGGCTTTACACGATCAAGATTTTGGGGCCGATCACCAATTCATGATTTTAAAAAAACGATCACTGATATGATCAGAGGAGAGAGGAATATGTCTATTTAAAGTAGTAAGTCGATCCAATAAAGCCAATCAGACCAATGGAGAGCCTGCTATAAACCTGGCCCAGCATACGATCACCAACTGGTCAGTTATTAACCACCCCTTTTTTTAACAGAGATGAATGTATATGCAGATAACTAGTCATTCAATAAATGATTATCAGGGCTTTAGGGAAATTTAATCTCCAGTCCACATCTGTACAGAATTATCCTCTCTTCTGTCTCGTGATTGCAGGCTAGCAGCTGGGGTGTTTATGCCACAAAGTTTTTCTTTTCTATTTCAACAACATACAGACCCACCTCCCAGTGGTGTAGTCTGGTTTATTCTAGTGGGTATACTCTGACATACTCTGATGGATATTTGTCCCCTTCAGGCCTCCATACACTTAAGACATTTTTTGCCACATTTTCACCTGATTAATACACCGTCCACTGAAAACAGCTCTGAGACCCACTTATGGGCCTCCACCGACAGGTTGAGAACCGCTGCACTAGTAGATGTATTTGAAGCTTGATCCTTCAGAGATTGCTCTTATATCATGGAGAAGCTTTCTCCATGAGAGCTCCTCGACTTTGAAACGACCTGCCAGAGGAGGTAAGGCGTGTAGATTCAGTCGCTTCTTTTAAGTCACTTTTAAGAACTCACTTTTACAGACTTGCTTTTATGTCATGCTGTCTTTTATCTTATTTCTGTTTTTCAGTCTTTTTTAGCCTCTTATCTCTTAGTATTGCTCAGATCATCTTTGCCCCTTTGTCTTTTATTGAATTTTTGTTATGTTATGTTCACAGATTGATGTCTTTTAACTTAACTTTTAAGCTTTTTTATTGTTTCATTGTTTTATCTCCTTCTTATGCTTGTTGTTCTATATTATTTCTCTATTACAATTATTATTTTTATTTGTTGTCTTTTTATATTTGATATTCTGTGTTCTGCTTTCACCCCCTTCTTATTGCCTTTTCTTTTTCTTACTGATTTTTTGCTTTTACCTTTTATTTTAGTCCTCATGGTCCCATTTTAGTTGCATTGTTCTTCTACTGTCTGGGTTCCTATGACATATGAAGAAGGCCTTCACTTGAGTTTGCGCCTGTGCGTCTTGGTCTTGGAGTTATTACTGCCTCTTGTGTGTTGCTGTGTCCTGGTGTGGTGTGGGCGTTAGTGTAGTTTTTTGTGTCTCGGGGCTCCTGTGTTTTGATGTTCAGTGACTGGGATTGGATTGTTGTGCTTACTTTGGGTTTTAAGTTTACCTTCATGTTTTGTGAAACTTTCTCATTTCCATAAGTACTGTTGGTGTTAAAGACACCAGAAGCACTGATGCTCTCCTCTTAGGTTCTTTTTGTGTAAGTGACTATTTTGCCTTTTGTGTATGTCTGAAGGATTCTTGATTTAAATCGAGGTTTTTGGGTTCTTTTTTTCCTTTGTGCTTAAGCTCTTGTGCTACCCTGTCTGTATGTTCTTGCCTGTTTGTCGAAGCACTTTGTAAACCTCTTTTTTAAAAAGTGCAATACATAAAAAGTTTATTATATTATTTTAGTGCAACAGCAATAGAAGGTTCACAATATATATCCTTAAGATGTGTTTACACCGAACACGACTTTGCAACTGAAATTGTGTCACCCACTGAAGTCACGTCGCCTGTCCATAAATACCTCATTTTGGTCACTGTGACCGTCGCTCAGTGACATCACATCCATTCGAGTTTCACCGTGATCATATCATATCATGTAATAGGTGTATTAGCTGACATTATTCCAACTGTATCCTTTTCACTCACCTACCAACCACAAAACACTGCAGCTGATGGCCCTGCAGCAGCATCGTCTCTGAGTTCTCTGCGGTCCGTCTAGGCAGAACTTATGTGCTTACTAACCAATGTTTCCACAGGTACATGGATTGTTACTCTGTGAAGCGGAATAAAAACAGTCTGTCACGGGTACCATCACACACCCACACAATGTTGATTTGCTGTTGCCACACAGCCACACGCGATATCGCCGGAAGAGTTCAAATTTTTTAACTTTGGTGACCGAGCGGCGAGCGATGCGGTCGTCCAAGTTTACCCCGCCCCATCGCAGCTGTACATTGACTTTACATGAGGAGTGGTCGCCCAGGTAGCCAAGTCGTGTTCGGTGTGTAGGCGGCTTCACATCCATGTTACATGTTAAAATGTGTATAAACAGCACAGATTAAGCAGCTGAGAGGAGCACTGAAGCACACAGAAGTGAAAATGAAGCAGCGTCACTCCGTGCAAGACGATTACACCAGAGAAAGAAAGCTGCAGAGTTTTAGCTCCGTGTCACATCATGGACTGGGACAATGCCAAAGTCGTCTGCACTGAAAGCAATAGACACCAACGCTGGATTATGGAAGTGATAGAAATAGAAATAGATAGAAATCAGGAAGTGTGCCCACAGGATAACCCGGGACAAGGGGGCATACATGCTGTCACACACCGTCCTGGAGGAGTGACCAGACAGCAGGATGACCATGCCTCCGAAAGATCAGTTCATAAGGACACGTCACACTTCCATCAGGTGACACTTCTGACGAAGATGGAAGAATTCCGTTGAAACATGCAAAGGTATGAACTAAAAACTTTTTTGCCTATTATAGAAGAAAGTACAAGCATATCATTAGCATAGACATAATGAACCTTCTTGGACAATCTGTATCCAACAGCAGCTCAAGGTGTTGGTCACTTCCTGTGGTTTTAGAGCAGATGTTGTACAGAACTCTGATGATGGGCATTGAAAACAACACTTTCAAATGTCCAGACGCACATCTGAGTTTGTCTCTCCCTACTATCAAGTTTTAATCAAGTTTTAATTTTCCTCTCCCTGGCCGGTCACACAGGATGATGTCAATCACCTGGATAATTCACAGACCTTGTTCACACACATGGTCCACTCGCATAAAGTCCAGATAATTTCAGGTTTTTTGCAAGTGTGACTGGGGTTTAAGACAGTGGCTACATTTACATGCAGCCATTAAACCTTTCATAACCGGACTGTTAGCAATAACCCGGTTGCGCACAGCCATGTAAACACCAAAAACCCTTTTGAAAAAACGGAATATGCTCATAATAAGGTTTTTAAAAACCCGAAAGTCACCCCTGGGTTACTCCTTTTCTAACCTGAATATCTGGTCATGTATACGCCGTTTGGGATATCCTCATCGAAAGGAACATTAAGTTATGTTCTGCGCATGTTCTTATTGCAAGGAATCTTGGTCTTTTGAGTACAGGAAGTACTTGTTGTAACATGGCACAGCTCCGGCTCCATTTCCTATTTCTTCATGTTCTCTTTCCATTAATGAAGAAACTGACAAAGAATAGTGTCAAGTAATGGTGGTGGGTCAGTACCAGCACCAAAGCACCGACTGTTAGCTGCTCCGGGCCGTTCATCATCTGCACTGCCGCTGCTGTTGTTCTCTTTGCTATTGGATACCTGAAGAAGAAGAGGAAATGACGCGCATTGTGTCATGACGTTCTCCGTGCGTCTGGATGTTGTCCGTGCGTTGCTGTTTTGATCGGGATACCATGTATAGAGGAATAACCCTGTTTGCTCACGCATGTAAACGGGTTATTCCGAATGTTTCAGAAACTGGAATATTGATCTTAACCCGAATATTGACTGCATATAAACGTAGCCAGTGTTTCTGCTGAGGTGGCCTTATTTATTTGGCTTCTCTTCAAAAACCAAAGAAAAGTTACAGACACGTGACTCACCTTTAACCTTTAGTCGTAGTTGTTTGAATCCTGCTCGATACCTTCCATCTGCAGGTTTCAGTCCACACCAGTAGACTCCTTCGTGCTCTTTGGACACATTACTGATGGAAACTTTAAAAAGTTTTCTGCTTTTCTTGAGCCTGAACATCCCATTTGATGGCAGAGATGATTCTGTTGTTAAAATGTCCTCACAAGTGACATTATTGTCTTTGCACAAAAACTTGAACAAGGTCTTGTGTGGGAATTCTGGGAATTCACACGTGATGGTGGTTTGAGCTCCTGTGTAGGCGGTCTGAAGAGATGGTGATGGGCACACATTTTTATCTGTGAAAAACAAAATGTTAATAACATTTTGATAAAGATAAAGCACAATAAAACAGTGGGGTAATACTGGTTAGCACCCTTTTAGACCATGCTAAAGCCATTACTGATTTTTTTTGTACATAGCTTTTGTAAATAGTTTTTTTTGTTGTTTTCGCTGGAACCTGTATATATTTTTGACACTGTTGGGAGATTGGTGAATAAAAACTGTGAAAACGTACCTTCCTGACTACGCCATACATTTTTTTCTGGGAAGAACCCCATGACACTTGCAGCAAATATTCATTCATTTTCTATAACGCAGGGGGGCTGGAGCCTATCCCAGCTGTCATTGGGCGAGAGGCAGGGTACACCCTGAACCGGTTGCCAGTTGATCACAGGGCTATATAGAGAAACAGACAACCATTCACCCTCACACTCATACCTAAGGTCAATTTAGAGTCACCAATCAACCTAATGAGCACGTTTTTGGTGTGTGAGAGGAAGCCAGAGTGCCCAGAGAGAACCCACGCATGCACAGGAAGAACATTCAAACTTCACACAGAAAGGCCCTGACGGGGATCGAACCCGTGACCTTCTTGCTGTGAGGCTTGTGCACTACCTGCTGCGCCACCATGCCGCCCTTTTGCAGCAAATAATTGACTCTAAATGAATTTCATTGCATTTTCAGTGCTTCCCTTACCAAGTAACTGTCATGTTCTGTTCACAAATATAGGAATAATAGTCAAAAATGTCATTAAAATGCAGTTTTTTTTGTAAAACAGTATCAAAATTTTCTGCCAGCCTTATGGCCAGCTATGGGGGGCCCAGTGAGACTTCTTTTCATGGGGCCCGAAATCCCTGGCAGCACCCCTGCTGTGGTAGGATGACTTTATGCTCTTGGTAAAGCTGCTAAATATGAGACAAAGGAGACGATGAAAACAACAGAGCAGAGCAACACGACACAGCAGTTTCATCTGTAGAGAAACACGTAATGAATAAACTCCATCAGCTGTTAAAACTTATAACACCTACGAGTTAGACAGTGAAGGCAGCTGGTAATTATACGATATAAAAAGTTATGTTGTAACGTTACGTCTGTTCAATTGTGTAGTTTTTCTTTCTCTTTCTATTTGTATGTTAGATACAGAAATCAGCGTCCCCTTTAGACTCCTGAGAAGTTAGAGGATCAGGAGAGTCATGGAGGTCAGAGGAGAATCAGGGGAGAAGATGTGAGCTCTGGAGAAGCAGCAGTGGTGTGGTTAGAGGGAGTGATCCGTCTGGCCACAGGAGACCTTTTTATATATTTCTGTTATGGTGTACAATTCTCACAGTTTTAGTGTTGTGTAACTCATTTTTATTTATAGATTTAAAGGTATTTCCACATATTTCAAGGTTTAAATGTCCGTTATTGTGAAGAATAAAACTGCAAAGCATCTCAATTCAATTAAAAAAAAACTTTATTAGTCCACAAGAGGAAATTCAAATCCCCAGAGCAAATAGGTGCAGGACAATAAATTTTAAAAAGTAATTAGGAAATAGGATAAACACACTGAAAGCAAATAGAAAAACTTGACACTGGAGTATTCAGTGGTATGTTACTAATATAAGCACAAATAAATGTTCTCATTTAGTTCAAATATTCTGAATATTTACTCACATGATTAAAAGCAATATTTTCATGTATATGTCTTAGTGCTATTGTGCAAAATAAAACTACTTACCATCGTATGACGATTTAGTGAAAAATATCCAGGAGATAATAAAACAGAATGTGAAGCTAAAATACCACAACAGAGGTAAAGATTGAATTGGCAAATACAAAAATGCCTGAAAGGCAATAGGAAAAACTTAGCACATAGACATTCAGTGGTAAGTTATAGAAGCACATAGAAATGTTTTTATTCAGAGCAAATATTCAGGATATCAGACATGATTGAAGAATATTCTCATGTGTCAACACTCTAGTGTTTGCTAATGTGCAAAGTAAAACTGCCCAAAATCTCCCTCCAGTTTACTGTAATATATATAGAAAGAGTCTAAAATGAGAAATGAGAGAACTGGCAGCAGGTTTCTGGGATCACTGGAAGTTCTGGTCCACTTTGAATCCTCATAAGAACAACGGCTTCCTGAAGGTCTTGGATGTAACCATATTCTTCTGTCTCCTTCAAGGTGTACACACTCCAGCTCTGGGATTTTTTGACTGTAATACCGTTGATGCCTTGAAAGAGAAAAGGAATTTATGCTACAGTCGTTCCTCTTAAGTCTGTTTAGTTTGTAGTTGTGACAATCTGTCTCATTGAAGGGCAGCTAGTAAGACGAATACTAAAATACTGTGAAAAGTACAGAAACACTGGTCATGTTTTACTCATGAAAAAGAAGCTCTGTATGACTCTTTCAGTAAAATGAGTAAGTTCTCCAAACAAAATGGATCCAAAGTACTTAGTATTTTCAGAGCACTTGCTGGTGTATAAAGATTAGATAGATAATAAAAATTAAACCTGTTAGTAATTTAATTGTAGAAGAGTTAAATAATAAATTCACCCAAACAAGAGAATAATAATAATAATAATTATGATAATAATAATAATAATAATAATAAGAGTACATTTTATTTAAAAGCGCCTTTCACCACACTCAAGGACACCTTACAAGATTAAAACAACAATCTTGTACGAATTGAGGGGCACTTTGTTCCTAAAAATATGACATCTATAGCAGAAATATTATAAATAACTTACTTTGTTCAATATTTGAGTCTCTTGCTTGGTTTTTCCTCCTCTTTCTTTTCTGATCCTCTTCCGTCACAGTCCTCTTTTGTATTATAGCCCCAGCTTTCATGAAAGAACTGCCTTTGTCTGCTAGTATTTGTTTTACTAAAGCTGAACTCACAAGCGTGCGTTCAGATCCTTCTCGTGTTGTCTGGAGAACAAAAAGAGGCCTCCATGTAGCCTTTGCAGTCTGACTTAGAGTTTTGCATGACTGTTACAAAAACGGCGCCACAAACAGGATTCACACCTAGGTGTGAATCTGAGTTTGAATGAAAACTCTGCACAGACATTGGCCGTACAGGTCCAGGTAGACCCCACTGGGATCACTCAGACAATAAAGATTCCCCCGATGCCTTTGTACAGTAGAGAGCTATCACAGGCTTTCTCCATGACCCAACCGCCAAAAGGGAGCAGACTTCGAACGTTTCATTTCACATCTCTGAACCTAGGTTACAGTCTTCAACTCGCGGGACGAGCACACAGACTGCTGTTGTTTTTGTTTCCTTTTCTTTTCCTCTTTTTCGTATCCGATGCAGATCGCTGTGTAATCAGCTGATCTGTGAGGACGAGCGCGTCAACTTTGTTAAAGACTTAAAGCATCTCGTCCTCCATCTGTGGTTTTTCCCTGCTGCCCACAGACAAACCAGCATATCATCGCCACCAAGAGTGAGATACGGGCTGCCCGAACTCAGCTGAGGAGCGTCTGCCCAACGGACTCCCGGAGCGCAGGGGCCACTTGGAGCGCACAGCTGCTGCTCAGCACGACCCCTTTGTTCTTTTCTTCTTTCATCCAAACTCTGGAGGACCGGAGCAACAAAAGTAAGAGGCTGACGTCTGAGCAGAGACAATCAGTGTAGTGCAGTGATTCTCAAACTGGGGCACTCATACCCCCAGGGGTACGCAAAGTGACGTAGGGGGTATGCGAATACCTGTCAGGTTTCAATCAGTTGTTTCAGTAGTTAAAGTTCAAACTAGTGTTATGTTACTCGAGACCAGTCTTGGTCTCGAGACCACATTTTGAAGGTCTTGGTCTTGTCTCGGACTCGAGAGCATTTTTACTCGGTCTTGTCTCGGTCTCGGACAAGACCAGCACTGATCTGCTGTTCTTCAACTTCATTAATGTGAATAAGGAGGAACACTTGGTAAAACAACAAAAAGCTTCAATTCATGTGTCCCCCTGTGATGACTGCAACCTTCCCTGTGCTGTGACTGCGGGACACACCCCACCTGCACACAAGTGGGAGTGAAAGGTGTGAGACGTCAGAAGGACGAAACTGGCAAGAGCACGGAGCAAGAGATGTCTGCGAAATCAACAGTAATTAAATTTGGCTTCCTCAACCACAAAGACTTCATATTCTTTTAGGACAAAAACCATGATAGATTCCCAGCGCCTTAACGCAAAACACGCGCTGTGCGTAGGGCCCCGCGACCCAGGGGGCTACATTTTGGGCAAGGGGACGCATTCTCCGCAGTCTGATGCAGCCATGATCCACTCTGTGGACTGCAGGCCTGATATTTTCCATTTAAAGTGTGGCTGTTACCGTTGTTGTCTGTCAGTAATGTCATCTTGCAGTGCAGCCAACGCACATGTGAACATTTGATCTAAACACCGCCTAAATTGCGCAGCGTCTGTGCACGCACTCCTCCGTGTGCCGGTGAGCGTAAAGACGCAGATAGGCACGCATCGCAGGGGACAGTGAGGGATCATCGGTCACTCTGTGTGATTTTATCATTCAAACAGTGTCTTGACAGTTCATGTACACGGTTTAAGTGAACACAAAGACTTTAAAAAGGTGAGTCAGCCTGATGAATCAAAACTCAACTTTCTTCATCAGTCCAGCTCGGAGCTGCTGTTTTCACTCACTCACTGTTTTCTACATGATAAATTCATCCTGAGGTATCCTGGACCTGGATCACTTATTTTCCATGATATAAGAACAATCTTTGAGGGATCAAGCTTGAAATACAATCTGGTAGTGCAGCGGTTCTCAACCTGTGGGTGGAAGCCCATAAGTGGATGGTTGTTTAGCTATGGTAGTAAGCTTGGATTTGTAAGTATGTTCTTACTGAATGTTGTTCAGACTGGGCATTTAATGTAATTTTCAGTTGAACTGTTCCTGATTAATTTAAAAGAAAACTAAAATTAAAGAGAGAATGCTCTTTAACTGTTCAACCTTGTCATGGATTTTAAAATTGATTTTGATGGTCTTGGTCTTGTCTCTGTCCCCACTTGTCTCTGTCTTGGTCTCGACTCGGTCTCAACTCCCAAAAGTCATGGTCTTGTCTTGGTCTCGGTGCATTCTGGTCTCAGGCAAGTCTTGGTCTCGGATAGTGTGGTCTTGAGCACAACACTAGTTCAAACTGGCAGATGTTTGTATGGTGATCTTTGATAAAGGCCTGAAGTGTTGGCAGAGAGGCTGGAGGCTGGATTGGTGAGGCATCTTGGAGAAGGAAATCTGTCCTGAATTGTCTAAGATTCTTATAGTAACATAAGTTCAGTCAGACACCCTTCACCTTAAAGCTGTGCTGAGTTTGTACTTTACAGTTTCAAGTTCATTAATGAATTTGTGCCAGAAATGTAAATTTCTTTTTTCAAAAGTGAACTGGTGTTACCCAGTGAAACTGCTGGTAAACAAATCTATTTTGTGAGAAATGACTCACTTGAAGAGATTTTTTTTTTGTATGTTGTGCATGTTAAATGTGGGAGGTGGGGGCGGCGGAAGGCTTACAGACACATTTCTTTTTCTAGCTGCTATAAGTGTGTGAGAGTAAGGGGTACATGGCTGGAGGTCGAGTGTCTGAAGGGGTACAGGCTCTGAAAAGTTTGGGAACCACTGGTGTACCGTGTAGTTTCTATTCTTTTTGTACTTGTGAGACCTGTTTTGATTTGTGCTGCATGTCTTTTAATATCGGTCGTCCAGCGTGACCACTTCATAAGTTAAATATCACTAGTTAAAAGACCAATACCCGACCAGGTAAACTTTGGTTTACTGGCTCTGTTATTGTGTCGTGATTTTGTAATTATCAACTGCAGGGGACGACTTTTTCTCTGGGTCTCTTCCCCTCTCTCTCTTTATCTTTTTTCCAACCACACACATCTCTTTCACACTACACACACACATTAAAGGTTTCTTTAGTTGACCGCGTGTTTTTGAATCTGTTATGCAGAGGTTGCCTCATTAACACGTGGGGCTCAAAGACCTCCCCCTTATCTTTTCTTTATTCACATGGTGAGCAGCCATCTTGGCTCTAGCGAGGATGGGACACACGTCACTCTACCACCATCTTGGCTCTTTAAGACACGACCCTCACGTGACCTCATCACTACTCTCTTCTCCTCTTGCTCCACCTTCACTCTTACACACCCCCCCCCCCCCCCCCCCCCCCCCCCCCCCACACACACACCTACTTCACCATTTGTGATCACTATTATTGCTGCTGCTGTGATTTGTTGTTGGCCATCGCTGGTATCACTACTGGTTAGTGCTGCTGCAGTGTGCTTTCATTGATGTTGTCATTACATGTTTCTTAATCTTTTGTAGTTGGTAATTAATGTTTTGCTTTTGTTAATTCAATTATAATAGTTTTTTATAATGAGTAATGTTATTTTAAATAATTATTACTTTGAATATATCCTGTTATAAATCAATCTGCCATTGTTTGTGATTATTGTGGTTGTATAATTGTGATAAATGCTGGATTCATAACAGTCAGTGCTCAAATTCCTTTTTATACACCTTCTGAGGCTAATTATTGTAGTTTTGTCAATTCTAGCCATCGGTCCCTGGTGACAGGGTAGTGCCTCCCAATTTACTGATAACAGTCAATATTTTTATTTTTATTTTTTTTGGTAATTATTATTATTAATTATTATTCCATAATTATTAATATTGATCGCCAATAGTCAGATTCCCCCTACTAGCACACAACAGTGCCATAAAGCAGTACGCACTTCTCGCAAGATGACCGTTGATCAATATTATCAGTCTTTAACCAACTCAAACTCACACAAATCTTTTTGTTTGTCAGCTATTTGAAAATGTCATAGTGCAAAATTATTTTGGGTTGTTTAATCTGTCTGTCTTAACAGCCCCCCTGACCTTCCTGACCTTGCAGTGCAGCTGGATCTGCTGGATTCAGTGTCTATAATCAGACATATCCATCTTCACAAGCTCCTGGCCAGAGTGATTGAGCTCAGTCTGCAGAGGCTCTGCTCAATCAACGTTCTCTGAGGAGAAAGAGGCTGGAGCTACGAGCCTGTAAACATGGCTGCTTGTACAGAGATGAACACAGATACAAACTGCTTTAGTGCAGTTTTATCAGACCTGGACAACATTTAATCATTAAGTGAAGAACAAAGAACATCTCTGGAAGCATTTCTCCATGAAAAAGATGTTGCTCCTCTTCCAGCAGTTTTTACTGAGTGAAGTTAAATGTTATGTTATAAAAACATTTCTTACCTTCTTCCACCTCCTCCATTTCCACCACCTCTTGATCTCCAGGATTTAGAAAAAAAATATACACCCAAAAGTCTTCATCTATGAGACGTCTGATGATCACTCTGAGATTTTCAGATGTTGTGTTATGGAACACAGAAATTCTTCCAGAGTGCTCCCATTCATCTTCAACATTAAAGTTCAAGGATCGTCCTTCAAACTGTACATCTACAGCCCGATATCTGCAGATGAAGTCCACCCATCCTCCCACACACGCCTTCACCTCAAACTTCTGAGGTTCAGCTTCAAGTCCTGCAGATCAGAGAGGAAAATCTACATCAGAGTCTGACACCAAAACATGATCTTAAAGCTGCAGTAGGCAACATTGGTTTAGTATAATTGAGTAAAAATTTTATAATATCCTCCAAGCATAATGTAAGTCAAGTGGTCTGAGACAAGCAACAGGTTTCTGCACCTCACCATGGCTCTGTGTTCAGCCTCTAAAGAATCAGAATCAGGACGATGTGCATCAACCAATCAAAGGTCAGCTCAGACCACTGTGTTCCTATTGGCTGTTCTGCTGCATATGCGCACTCCTGTGCCGCAGGCAGAAGGAAAGAGCGAGGGGCAATGGCGGACTGTGCACCAGGTAAAATAGCTATTCCAGCATTCCAGCAGTGGCTCGATAGCGACTCTGGTAGGCATATGCTCGTCTGGTAGGAGGGGCTCAGAGTGGAGACGAACGAAACCTAACTCAGATGAGACTCAAAAATCAACTGTTTTCTGGCTTTCTACCTACTGCAGCTTTAAACTTTCAACTTTCAGGATAAATCTCCCAAAAATCATTCAACCTGTCCAGTTTGGACTTTTAGAAAGAGTCCAGTCAGATCCCCTCAGAAATAATTTTGTGAAGAGATAAAGAGATTCTGTCATTGATTTCTTCAACATTTCTCTTTCTTCGCACTTTAACAGTTTGTCAAGACAATAAAATAATTACTGAAAATGTAAAAAAAGGAAAAAACAACTAAAAAATGAGATCCTGGATTTGGTAACCTTTTTATGTTTATTTGTCCTTCTTTAGTTTATAATACAACCTGTAAATACCTCACACAATAAAGTGACTAATAAAATAACATAACACTGAATAAATAGACAAAGAAAAAAAGGAATAAGATTAAATCAAGGTCAGCAGCTGCTGACCACATTGATTTATCTTAACTTCAGGCTGTGTGCCAGAGTTGCCAGGTCGTCTTATTATAAGCAACTTTGGGCTTCTTTTCTGAAAAGTTGCTTGTAAATATTGGCAGTTGCAGGTTGGGTTTTTTGTTGGGCTTCTTCCAAAAATGCAGTTGCTCATTTGGGCTTGTTGTGCCCCAAACCCAGGAGGGATCTGATGCTCACTCTACTACCAATATAAACTCAATTCAGAAGTTACACAAACTATTTTGTCCCACTCCAAACACAAATGTAAATTTAACCGTAAAAAGAGGCAAAAATTATGTTTCCACCAAAAAGAAATCCTGATAGCCAGAATTAAATTTATTTCTAATGTAGCTGTTACTGTTTTCTCCATAATAAAGCTGCAGAGGATCAACAGAAAACTTAGATAAAGCCTGACTTTGTCTGTTTGGTTACAAAAATCAAGGTTAGACAGACTGTTTAGTGATAACAGAGTTATAAATAACAGTAGCCCCTCACTTCACTTCTGTATAAAGAAAAGGATGTTGGATAAGTAAATTAAGAGACGAATAAGAAAAAATGTAATTGAGACTGAAATGTAATGTAGATGAAAATCAAAACACACTTTATGTAGAATTAACCAAAAAAGTAATATATCACATTAGAAAAAATAATAGCTGGAAGTCGCTTGTTTTAAGCTTGCTTTTATCAATCTAGTTCCTTATTTCAGTAGAAAAATCTGTCAACACTGGATGTGGTATTTTACTTGAGCTTGCTGATTTGATCTGTTCACTAAGTTTTTGCTCTCATCCACTGAATTTCATCTTAAATTCCTTCATGTTGTTGAAGCCAGCAGAAACTTCACCTGCTGAAGGAGTTCAGTCACAGCAGTGGCTGAAGTAAAGCACACTAACACAACACAAGTCAGCCTGAAAATGTGTTTTAAAGACACGGCTGTAGGATTGAACTATGATTTTACCTGTGATCAGTGTGAGGAGGAGGAGGAGAAAGTTCTTCATGCTGGTTTGAGCTCCAGCAGGTTGTCTCTGTCTTCAGTCGACTGACTGTAAAGTTTGTTGTTCCCTGAGTTTATGTGTCGAGCTACCTTCACACTTCTTACCCACACTCACAGTTATCTTCCTCTCTCCTAGTATGAGTTTGTCATCACCTCTTCTGTAATACTGATTTTCTGGTATCTGAAAACCAAGAGGAAATGTGCAGATGCAGAGATGCAGAAAAAAACAATGAGCTGGAGAAATTGACCAAAACAACAAAACGTCAATAATAACAGATGAGCGGTGTGATGCTGACCTGGATTAACTCCAACCACTGAGATAAGAAGAAGACCTGGATCCTAATCACTGTCCATGAACCCTTTTTGATCAATAAAGAAATCAATTTAGATTAAAATTGTATATGTATTTTGAATATAAATCAGGAGTAAGTGGAAGTATGCCACTGCCAAAGGGAAGTTTGAAATGTCACATCGTGGCGGATCATCTCTAAAACCAGAAGTTGTGTTGGGCTAACAAAGCTTCAAAGTGAAAAAGGGGAATGACAACAGTGTGGTGGGGGCTGATGGGAATAAAAATAACAGCACTGATGGTCACTGGTGGAAATATTTGAAGTTACTTTACTTGTGTACTCTGCTCCAGGACCTTTTTGAGTTCAGTCTATTGTAGAAACACAGAGCCCTAACTAAAGGTTGTGGTGCACAGTTTGGGGTGAGACGGCCTGCAGCTGTAGACCCACAGAGCTTCAATAAGTACAATTACAAATATCTGTCCTTCTCTTCAGCCCCATCCCTTTATCATTACAGTCCCTGATATTAACTTTAGAGAGATCAGCTAAATTAAATCCATGGTAGTTCCTGCAGACAGCACACATATATTAGTGTGACCTTGACAAACAATCATGGATGACCTGCTGCTGTGGACCTGCTCCACTCCATGAGCTCTATCCTGCGTCAACCATCAACAGAAATGACACCATTTAACATCAATTTATACCTTTAGACCAGGTAAACAAAATTTAATGGCACTTCAACTAGATGCTGCTATATTAATCAACATCATTTTTTTCTAGTTTATATTCGTTATAGATGTTAATGTTAATATTAGATTGATCTCTCTATCCGTGGTTGTTATTGATTATTCATCCATAATAAATACCTTTACAACCATATAGGTAATCGGGAGGTTGCAGCCCAGCTCCGGGTGACACACGGCAATGTGTCCTTGGGCAAGACACTTAACCCCAAGTTGCTCCCACTGCTGCAGCATTGGTGTGTAAATGGTTATGAAAGTGTGTGAATATGTTAGTTGATACTGATGCATCACTAACATAGAAATTTAGAACCATCAGAGAGTGAATGTGAGAGTGAAAGGATGTGAATGGGTAGATGTGACCTGCGGTGTAAAACTGCTTTGAGTAGTTAAAAGACTAGAAAAATGCTATGTAAGCTCAAGTCCATTTACCATATAGAAAAGAGGCCCATGTAACCTGAATTAAATGTATATTTAGCAGAGAAAAATGTGATGAAGACAGATTTATGATCTCAGGGTCCATGGGTTTGTTTCTATTCTAAAGTCTTATCTTGGATCCCTCTGTCTCTGCCTGGATGGATACATCCCTGGATGCATGTGTACATATGTCTCTATTGTCTGCATAAAAACACTGGACAGCCTGTTTTATTGCTTGTGAGTAAATTAATTGTGACATTCGTTTGTACAGTGGTTCACAATGTGTCTGATCAATTCCAAAGATACAGATATTTGTTGGTTAAATTTAGTTTATCAATTTATATTGATCCATTTGTGTGTATGTTTTGAGAACCACTAGATGGAGTGGTGCAGGGTGATGTATTTTTGTTGGCCATTGCAGAAGTTAGTTTATGGTTCTCTCGACTAAAAGCCTGTGAGATTTTTCTCTGCATTCTTGGATCACTGGTCATAAAAGGCCTGCGATAAAAAAAAAAAAAAAATATGAACTTACATAAACAAATCTAATGTTCATGATTTTTTAACCTTAAACTCAAGATTGGTAAGAGAAAAGCTGTTAAGAAGAACTACAATGTGACAGTTTGACTTAGACACAGGGACAGTATTTCCAGTGTGTGAGGTCACATGGTATCCTCTTGTATGGTAATGTCCTCATAACAGGGTGATCCGGTAAAGCTGGTCTTCGTGGTTTATTAAAAAGATCAGAAATGCTTGTATTAGGGTTCCAGGTAATTTGTGTTGTCCATATAAGCAGTTCTTTAGCAGCCGACCTTTAAAACACAAAAAAGCTTTGACACTCAGAGGGGAGAAATATTGGCTGCATTTTATTAATTCAGATCAAACATTAAAATATTTTCAGGCATTTATCCATGACGCTAAATGGTCCAGTATCACAGGCCCAGACTGACTCACTCAACAGCTGCCTGAGCATCATCCATTAAAGAAGCTCAGACATCAGAAACTGGAAAATAAAAATAGTACCTATGATCACCAGCTGATTCATCCTGGACTTGGCTGTTCAGGAGTGTCCACTGGCCCCCGCCCCTGACCACAGAGACCTACCCCTGACCTCTCACCCCCAGATTGTGTTGATTGTGTCTAAACGTTCTCTTTCAGGTTATCTCCTCAATCTAACAGCACCAATCATTTTCCCTGACAGTCCTCAGTGGCTTTGTTGGCCATGTGGACTGGGAGGGACACCCTCATTATTTCACTGACCTCTGATCCTTTCTGGCTTTCTTTGTGGGTTTATGGTTTGATAAAGTTTGTCGTCCGCTCCAAGGGAAACATGGAACAATGGTCGAGTGTGTTTCTACTCTACAAGTGTGTTTTTGAACGCTGCAACTGAAAGCCAATCAGGAGAGTAAACAGAGATAAGACAGATTTTTATACTGGCAGGGCTCTGCGGAGTACAAACACACTCTCTCATAGCTGACTGATATGTGTAAAGACTCTGATATGTTGGGATTTTGTGGTTATTTATGACCTTTATGGTGGGAAGAACATTAAAGTGATTGTGTAAAAGCTGTAGATCAACAACCTCATATATTATGATTTTAACAAATACTGATGTGTGTGATGCTTTTGATATTTTTGACATTCTATCACATGGCAATAACATGTCCTGTCTGAATCAGTCTGATTTTGTCACTTTCCTACAAAATCAGCACATGGTCTGAATAATTTGATTCCTTCATTTATTGTGCCAAAGACCACTCCCAGGACACTAAATGATATATGTTCATGCCCAGATTCAACTGTTTTTTTCACTGAAGCATCCCAGAGCACAAGAAATGATCAAAACGACGAGTCCAATACTTCATTATAAATGTGAAAATGTAACCTCGTTAATGATTAAATTCTCCAGTTAAAACTGTCAGGATCAGGCAGGTTTGTATTTATGATAGACCTGTTAAAAACATCAAACCCCTGTGGGCTTTAAACTATTTATTTCTTATTTTCCTGCAAGAATCCTTGGCTCTGTTCTTATAATGTCCATAAAACGCACTGAACAGCCTGTTTTATCTGTGAGCATAACTATCAGGGACACTCTTTAGTATGTAAACAAAAATGTACCTACATGTCATGAGAAATTTTCAATAGTGTGTGTTTTATCATGTTTCTGGGAGCATTACACTCGCTGGAGTGCACGGGAATAGCGTAAAATAACTGATGAGTGCTGCAGGTAGAGCCACCTGCACTGCATGCCAATACGCTTTGCACAGGGCAAACAGGTGGGACCTATACTTTGGTGAGAGGTCAAAGGTCATTGTTCACCCCCTACTTGTGCACACAATATCTTAGAAATGTTTGAATATTTTTGATCTGTTTTAGCAGAAATGCTCACTCTGTCTCAGTGACTTTAGAAGGACAGGGTCAAACATGGTTGGGCTACATGGGATTTCTGTTTGTCTTTGCACAAATGAACTGGTGGCATTTCTTAGGGAAAAGGTCAAAGGTCATTGGCAAAGAATTCTTAAGTCAATGTATTCGAAGAAAAGGAGCACCTGGAAATTTTCTGAACTTGACTTTTGAACTAAGACCTCCAAAATCTAAAAAGGCTTTCATGGACTCAATTAGGTCACCAAAAGTTTACCAAAGCCTTTATAATCTTTCATGACTAGCCCTGCAATGCAGATGGATCAGCCTGATTCAGTGTCTGTGATCAGGCAAATCCATCTTCCCAAATTTCAGTCCACAATGACTGTGGGCGGCCCAATCAGAGTCTCTTAGAGCAGGAAGAGGTGGAAACTACGAATGAGACGACAGCAGGAAGTGACTGCTCGTACAGAGATTAGCATAGATTAGCTAACAGCTTCACTAGCAGTTTTATCACTTTAGGACCACACTTCTTTATTTAATAAAAAACAAATAACAGCACTATAAACTTCTCTGTGGGAAGGATGTTTTCGCTGCACTTCTAACATGTGTTGCTGAGAGTTTATAATGTAATTTTTCTTTATGGTAATTGTGTTTATTATCTTGTCTCATCATTGCGTTGTGCAATTTTCGCGCACAGTAATGCTGAGGGTATTTTGGCAGGTTTATTCATGATTAAGGTATGATGCACACTGGCACCCTCAGGGCAGCCCAGTGGTCTTCCTGCGTCCCATCAGGAGAGAGTCCAGCTGCAGCTGTCACATGTTGATGTGTCCTTGGGCAGGACACTTAACCCCAAGTTGCTCCCATTGCTGCGTCAGTGGCTTTTAACTGGTTATGAATGTGTTAATTGATACTGATGCATCACTAACATAGAAACTCATAACCATCAGTGAGTAAATATGAGAGGGACATTTAGGTGGGGAAGGGGGCCTTAAAGAGGCAGAAGCTCCAACAGAGCATCTCAGACAGAGAGGGAATAGAGGTGGATCAGGGCCTGGATGCATTGCTGTGAAGCCCTGTTGTTATTAACCTGCTGTGCTTATGTGTGTCTGTGTGTACGTGTGTGTGTAGTTTGATGGATGAGGCTTATTGTCCATATCTGTGTGTTTATTTGAGGATTTAAAAGCCTGTCAGAGGTCTCCTCCTCCATCCTTAAAACAAACCACGACAACAGATCATTCATCTCTAAATGGATAACCCTGACGTCCGACTCCACACGTGACACATTGAATGACTGAGATCTCTTAAAGAGGGCGGATAAATGAGCTCAGAGGACTTTCTTAAATGGTGTTTTAACACTGTTTATTCACTGATTGGCCTTTTTAATCTTCATCGTTCTTCTTATCAGGTTTTAAATAACTGTTGTGATACAGTCAGAGTGCATCAGATAATAAAATATAAACACAGTCTTCAGTAATGGTGGGAAATCTCTTTCTTTAATAAGAGCTTTTGAAACATTGGAGAGGTTTTAGAGATATGACTGCAGAAAAATCCCCATTTTTAAAGTCATTTATCAGTCCCTCCCTTTAAGCTTTTATCTCCTTACTCTTCGAGACAAATGACAAGAAGATTCTGTTCACTACTGTGTTAGTATTTAATGACATAAACCCATCTGATCTTTCTTTAGAATATGTGACAAATAGCCGTTGTGTAGCTGGACAGTAAGATTTGGAAAAAATCAACACAACTTTTACATGTAGACAGAATTGTCAGTATTTTGGAATCCATGAGATTGTTTTTTCTAACAAGGAGCATTTCAACCTTTTTCAGCCTGTCAGGGAATGACGGTTTTCACACCGAGATTGTTAATAAGATGTTCCAACACAAGTGCGAGTTCCCATTCAGCTTGTTTATTTAACTGTTTTGTCTGTGTCCTGTTCTCATCTCTAGTTCTTGTCTTGTAGGCTGCTTGGGATCATTGGTGTGGACCAGCTGCAGCTGTGGACCTACAGAACTCCTATAACTACAATAACAAATATTTGGCTTTTCCTTTATCCATATTCCATTATCATTACAGTCCCTGATATTATCTTCAGAGAGATCTTGACTAAGAATCATGGATGACCTGCTGCTGTGGACCTGCCTGACTCCATGTGCCCTATCCTGCATCAGCCATCAACAGTTATGATATGGTTTAACATGAATTCATACTTTTAGACCAGTTAAAACCATTTTAATGAGCAGTTGAGCTAGATGCTGGTTTAAACAACATCACGCCTCTCCAGATTATATTCATTATAGATGTTAATGTTAATATTAGATTGATCCCTCTATCCATGGCTGTATTGACTATAACTGCATAGTTACTATCTTAACAACCACACAGACACAAGGACCTCTTGAAATTGAGATGTTAAATCACAAAGGGCTAACCTTTATTAAATCTAGATTCAGCAGGGACAAATATGATGAGGACCGATTTATGATTGTCCCATGGATTTGTCGCTACCTTCAGTTCTTAATTTAGTCCCTTTGTCTCTGCCCACCTCTCTTCCTTCGAGTCCGGCTCCACTCCAAGATCTCAAAATGCCTAAAAGGTTTTTTCTTATTGCAGTTACTGTGAGCCTCCTACAGACACACTGCCCTGTAGGTTGGCCCAGTACTGGGCTCCTGATGGATCAAACCATGTTGAGTTTGGATGTATGGATATGTATATATGTGTATGTGTGTATTTCATATAGCCTATGCATATATTTGTATCTATAAAATGAACAGTGTTTGGGAAGTTACTTTTAAAAAGTAGTGTTTGCTCGTAACGTCTTAAAAAAGTAATCCGTTACTTTACTTGGTCACCCTCTATTGAAAGTAACTTCTTACATTACTCGTTACTTTTACGTTACTTTTCTGTTGCTCGACGTTAGGCAGAACCCCATATCTGTTCCTAAATGTGTAGGCCTACATAAAGTTCTTTTGTGCTCTACGGAGGACATAACAGGTATTTCTTTTGTGCTCTTTATTTTACAAAATCATGTCACATACCATGTGGAATGAGACCTCCTGTCCGGTGTTTCCAGATTTTTCTTCTGAAATAAGCAACCAGGTTGATCAAAACAAGCCCAAAACAAGCAACCTCCAGCTATTTCTTTTTCTCTTGTGATATATTACTTTTTTAAAGAGAAATCGACATAAAGAGTGTTCTAATTTTCATTTACCTTACATTTCAATTTCACAGTGCCAGGCAACTATTCAAAAGAAGAAGCCCAACATCGCTTATAATAAGCAGACCTGGCAACAGTGGCTCCAGCTCATGCGCAATGTGCGTCAGTGTGTTTTGGGGTGGGAGCAATAACCAGGAAACAAGGGAGTGGAAAGGACAAACTGCCTACCACAGCTGTGTTTTGCTTTATTGTGGGAAGCTTAGAAATAAATAGTCAGGGGGGATTCACACAGACAGAAGAGCGTCAATAAACAACTGCACGTCAAGAAACAAGCCCAAAAAAACGCAACCTGCGACTCATGAGATTTTCAAGCGACTTCAGAGAAAAACAGGCCTAAAGACGCTTATAATGAGCAGACTTGGCAACGCTGCTCGTGTCTAATGCGGGCAGCTGAGAAGGCAGCATCGGTGTCAGATCTGTCCATGGGAAGAGTAATGCTGCGGCGAATTAAAAAAGGACCTACGTTTTGTTACCACATTTTCAGTTGCAATGTGTTTCTTTACTTTATAGAGAGAGTTACGTTACACACACAACACTGAAAATGAAGAGTTTGTCTTCAGCCTGCTCAATTGCAAAGTGTCTTGAGTTAACACCTGTTCAGAGTTGGTGCTATACAAATAAAGACTGATTGATTGATCGACCTATCACCCATCCATCCATCTATGCATGATCCATACAGCTTGTCACTTTTGGGGTCACTGAGGCTGGAGCATTTCCCAGCTGACATTGAGCGGGGGAGTGGGGTACAACCTAAGACAGACCTGCAACCACACAAACTTACACTTCAGGGCAGATTTATATCATCAGTCACCTAAACCAGCATGCATTTGGTTTGTGGGGAGAAACTGGAGAACCCAGAGAGATTCAAGGCATGCACAGGGAGAATCTGCATACTCCACACAGGCAGGCTCCAACTGACAGGTTTAACCACCAGTTCTGGCTGCAGCACAACCTGCTGCACCACAGGCAGCCTGAAATATTCTTACATTCCTTTAAATACATTTGGATTTGGGTAAATAATGTTCCATAGAAACATTTTTGCTTTTTCTGCTTTACTTTTTGCTTTCTTAAAATACCTTCAAGTATGAGTGAGTCTTTATGGTCTGTGGTCTAAGAGGCATCTGTTAGCTAAAAACCTGAGAGCTGCTCTAAACTGCTCTTTCTCTCATTTTGTTTTAATTTAAGAATAAATGTAAAAAATGTCTCACCTCCATACATTTCCACTGAGGTGTTTACATCACTGACTGACCCCATACATCAGCACATTCAGAGGTGTGGAAACAGACTGAATGTTTGCTCTGATTTTACCACCATAGATTTCTTTTATTAAACCATGAACAATGACGTCCTCAGCATTTCTTGTTTGCTCTAATTCAACCAGGCTAGAATTCAGGTGCTTCAAATCAACAACATTTTTTCATATCTCTTTGGAGGAGAAAACTGTCGACATATTTTCCTTCCTGTCAGATTCTGATTTGACACGTTGATGTCAGCAGGTTAATCAGTTTCTTTGTCCATCTCTGTGTGACCCCTCCTTGTTTTTATGGATGAGTTCACTCCTCATGTTTCTCTCATGTGTGTTTGTACAGGTGTGAAGAATTACACAGTGAGAGGAGTCGTTTCCTTGTGGGTCACAGCTCTGCAGAACGATCAGGTTCAGACGTTATTTCACATCCTGAATGAGGCGTGTGCCACACGATGAAGGTGTTGACACACCGCCTGTGTTACACCGACAGGATGAAATGTGTCGAAATGTTTTCTGCAGCACAAGGGACAAAACAACCTGACACACCAAATGGGCCGTTCAATAAATTTCACCAGTCCATCGGAAAAAGAGCCCATAGAAAGAGTTTGGGGAGGGTAGAAACTTTCCAGAAGCAAATCCAGCAGGTGATTGGACAATCACTCTGTCAATCAACATTTATTATTGTGGTGGGAGCTACTGTGCTGCACAACATGAGCCACTTCATTAATTATACCCTTGGAGAAACATGTCGGCAGTTGACTAAAATATCCTATCTACAGAGAAGTTTGTAGTGTTGATTTTTGTTTTTAATTTAGTAAAGAAATGTGGTCCAGATCTGATCAAACAGCTACTGAAGCTGTTAGCATCTATGCTAATCACTTCCTGCTGTCGTCTCGCTCGTAGCTCCACCTCTTCCTGCTCTAAAGGACTCTGATTGGGCCGTGTCACTTTGGGCCGCTCACAATCATTGAAGACTGAAGCTTGGCCAGATGGATCTGCCTGATTACAGAAATGAGTCTGACATGTTCATCTGCTCTGCCAGGTCAGGACAAAATGAGACGTAGTAATGAAATGAACTGCCGTCACACTTTAGACAAAAGAGGAACTTTTATTTTTATGTTGCAGTTAACCAGAGTTTCATCACAAGGCACGGAGTAGAGATGGGTGATACCAGACTTTTTCAAACTAATATGATACTGATACTATTGCATTAATCTTTTGTATACTGATACCAATCTTTTTTTTACAATTCATGCATAATAATTTGGAAATGTATGTTTTTGATCAACCAGAAGCACATAAAGAAATCATGTAGTCTACACTCTGGACCATTAGATCTTAATGTGCATCTTGTTTTAGCTCTGAGTCCAAAAAAATCAATTAAGGAGACACTCCACAATTAAAAACTTTACTGACATAGTTTTTTGTATAAAATGCATCGATAATTATTCTCCAAACACAAAAACAAATGGAGCAGCAATGTCAGACTTGTAGGCCTACTTTGCACCAATTTGTAAATCTTTTACAACTTAATAAAATGAGGTTGTTTAAGAAGTGAATAAAAAATATAAATATACAACAAATATATATATATATATAGATAGATAATACAGATATTTTATGAGAGTTGCAATGCATTGAACCATTTTTTGTTTCCGTCAGTCTTTTGTTAGTTTGTTACAGAAACATGACAGAATCGTCTGATTTGTCTCCACAGTCACAGACAGAGACACAGCCTTGGCACAGAGAGATAAAAAGACTGAAAACATTCTGAAGAAAGAAAGAAAAAGTGTTTGAATAATATCAATATTTTAGTGGACTAATTGATACCAAAGGGTATCAATGTGTACTGCTCTTGCTAACTGGTCCCCTGCTGAGAGCAGCACAAAGCAGGAAGCTGGGTAACGAGATTACAGGTTTACATGTGAATAAACCACACAAACAACACGATATCTCTTCTGTCAAAGGCTGATTCACAGTTTGTCTGCTCAGTCTGACATGTTGATGAAGCAATAGTCTGAATCATCTGTAGTCTGGAGGGTCCTTTAGGTAGAAGATGATCTGATTCTGTAAGTTCTCTCTGTTTGACTCCTGTTTGGGCCAATCTGCTTCGTCCAGACTGAAGTGTACAGGTGAACATATGCACTGAGCACAGAGACCACAGACGTATAAAAATGAGAGGTAAAAGCTTAACTCAAACATCCAATTCACTGCATGTTATGACAAAAAGACATTCAGCTATGTTTGAAAACCATCATTAAACATGAATTCATACTTTTAGACCAGTTAAACCCATTTTAATGGCACTTCAGCTAGATGCTGCTATGTTTATCAACATCAGTCCTCTTCAGTTTATATTCATTATAGATATTAATGTTAATATGAGATTGATCTCTCCATCCATGGTTGTATTAGTTATACCTCCATAATAAATACCTTGAGGACCCTCTTCAAAACCAGATGCCACATCACAACGGGCTCGTCGAATAAATCTGTATTCAGCAGATACAAATATGATGAGGACAGATTTGTGGTCTGGATGTTCATAAGTTTGTCGGCATCAAAATTGTCATTTTAAGTCCCTTTGTCTTTGACTGGAAGGATGCATCTCTGGACATGTATATCCAAACATATATATATATATATATATATATATATATATATACATATATATATATATATATATCTATATATGTAGCCTATGTATAATTTTAATGTGTTTTTATTTGTGTATTTCGAACGCTGTATCAGTGCTGACATTGACAAACTAACATTTCTATCTATTGATATGTCTATCTATCTGGTTGAAATCTTTGTAGTATTTTTCTTTTTTTTTATCATAACATTCTCCTTTTTTTCTGAAAAACTTAGCACACAATGACTTAAACAAGCACCTTTCTCTGCTCTCATGCACACTCCAGTGAGGGCCTGAGAGGGAGTGAGGGTCACAGAGGAACGACAAACATGATCACAGATGTTTCAGCAGCAGCCTGTCTGTCCATGATGGCTCTGTGCTTTAGTTTAATGTGACTCAGAGGAAACATGCTCAGGTATCACCAGCTCTGCTCACTCACCTGGACACCTGCTGTGTTCTCTACATCACACCAAAACTTCATTTCTCCTCATCATTACCTGTTTGTTCTCTCTGGCACCTCAATGTTCAGAGTGGAAGTGAAAACGTTCATTCACAGCTTCAAGCAGCAGCTTGGATGAGGTATAAACCTTTAACATCAGCACGTGAAAGAGGGCAGATGTGACCTGTGTGAAACCACTCTGAGTGGGGGCGTCCCATTCTGAACAAGTCCTCTGAGGACTTTCAATGAACTGATTGTTTTGCCAGTTAATTGAATTGATTTTATCATGTAGCTGTTGTTTTCTTTTTCTTTCATCCAAAATGCTTCTGGACCCAGAGGAAGCTCTTCTTAAAGATGTCTCACCTTTTCCTCATCAGTGAGATCTCTGCAGGACTGAAAAACTAATGTGAGTCCAAAAAGAGGGACGGAGGGAGATGGGAAAAACACAGAGAGACAAAAAAAACCTGGAATTCAGAGAGGGACAAAAACGGATGAAGGCAGAAATAGCTGAAATCAAATCCTTGAATAAAAACACATCCTCAGCCGTCCGTCGTTCCCACAGAGGGAAGGTGAAAAGGACCATGACTCATGTTATTCCTGTGACCGGTCTGAGGGGAAGAAAGACCAGAGACGATGGGATACTGAGAAGGAGGGCACAGGAATATCTCCCAGCATGCCGCTTTGGTCCTCTTAGGAATCCTGTGGGCGCAGGATTGTGTAATGATCCAAATCTGGATCCTGCCTGCATGCAGAGGGACAATGATCGAGGTTTTCAATGAATATTGTCCCAGGGAGTCTCATGATCATCCATCTTCTAAACTCAACATTTTAATGAAAGACTTTCTTCACACTTCGTACAAATGATCATTCTGACTTAAACACAGTATAAAAGTCACCACCAGGGGGCTCTTCACTAAGCTGATGATGAGTCAGGACCACAGAGCAAGAACAGAGACTGACCCACAGACCCCATCACCCCTTTACCTGAAAAAAGCACAATGAGAGAAAAAACGTTTAAAAAAGAACTCCCTGTGTACACTGTGAACGACCTGCAAAGCATTGTGGGATTGGCCATAGTGTGAATCAGCAAGTCTACTTTCAGAGAGGTTTTCCTTGGTTAGGTGATATTATCAGTAAAACAGAAATGTTGGTTAATGTGTGATTAATAAACCTTCAAGAGTGACATTATTTTGACCAGAGTCCTCAGATTTAAAAAGAAACAGGAGGAAGACCAGCAGATCTCCATTCAAACTTCTCTCTACGAGGTCAGGGGGCAGAGTTACAGAAAGTTTGGGAGACAGAACAGCCATCAGCCAGAGAGTAAAGGTGGTCCATCACAGGTTAGCAGCTCCAAATATGAATGAGATACAGAAACAGAACTTTGTTACCTGTCGCAGCCTTTTACTGCATGTCCCCCCGGCAACCATAAACAAACCTGTGGATGTCATGTCGCCACTAAGGGCCGGTTACCAGCATAACAATCAGGAATATTATATATATTAGACTGAGAGGTTCAGGAGGTCCTTTGTTCCCACAGACAGGCAGTAGATCATGGCCTGAACTGTTTATTACCATGACTACTGATATTGGATACCTGAATGTCCTGGGGGAGATCAACAAAGTATCTACATATACAAGAAACCCATCTTACAAACTCAGACCTCACATTCAAACAATCTGACAAAGTATTTTTATCCACTCTCAACGATGAGAGAGGCCTTTCTGTATAAGTCAACTAGAACATCTCATTTGAACATAATTCATCCTTTACTGACCGGCAGGACAGATGTATCATCATTAATTTATCTATTGACAACATTCACACTTGATTTACGGCCTAAACAATGATGACCCATCCTTTTTCTCTAACTTATTTTCTCTACTCTGTTACACAACAGATATCATGATGTCAGGAGATTTTAAGACTCATCAGCACCACAACTGACCGCTCTGGTGCACCAGGCAACTCAAGAAACTGGCACTCCTCTGAAATAATAATGTACCACTAGGGATTTTGGTCTTGGCAAAAGTTGGAGAAACACATCGTCCAGACAGTATAAATTTCCCCCCTCCAGCAATCACCGTGCAGAATTGATTTCTTTCTTGTAAGCAGCTCACTTATCCAAGATATCCGAGAAAACACAGTTCACCCAATAATAATAAGCCACCATGCTCCAGTGTCTCTGTCAATACAAACTCAAGTGTTCTGCAAGATGGTGCTTTAGTACCTCACTAGTAGAAGATCCAGATTTCATCACATTAACCAAGAGAGAGTGAGCATATGCTCTGGAGAAATTTCCCCATCTCTCTTCTGGGAAACAGGAAAAGCTTAATGGAATAATCATATCAAACTCATTGCACAAGAAAACAGCAGTAAAAACAAGAAACCAATCTAGAGACTAAATGAAATGTCTCACGAGCCAATCTACCAAAAGACCCAAAATACAGAATTAAATAATGCAAATCAAAACTAAACTAGAAACCATCATACATCAAAAAACACACTTAATCATCCAACAACTCAATATTAAACCTTTTAATACAGTAACAAAAGAGTAAATGTCTGGCCATATTAAAACATAAAAAAGCAATAATCCCATCCATTATTAATTGACCCATGATCCGCAGGAAATAAATAACATACTTCATGAATTTTACAATGATCTTTACTCCTCAGACCACAAACCCAACCAATCAGAAATAGACTCCTTTTTAAAGAAACTGGATCCCCAACATTACCAACAGAACTGGCACACTTCATAGATGAACCGCTCACCTTTGCAGTGTTGAAGCCTTAAACAAAATCACAAACAATAAAACACCCAAACTGATGGATTTCCTGCTGGATTTCACAAAGATTTCTTGACATATTATCACCATTATTTCATAGAGTAACCACAGAAATTAAAACTCCTTCCATCCAGTGGCGGCTGGTGCCAAAAAATTTTAAGGGGGGCGCAACTTTGGAGGAAACAAACCAAAGAAGCGCTCCATACTACAGTGAAAAGAAACTAAAGACAAAACATAATCACAATACAACCTACTTTGAACAATGCAATATCTGAACAGAAATTTTGCCCTCCTCCTTCGGGGCTGCAAATTTCTCAGTGACCCTCTGACTGAAGTCCATCATATCCGTCACCAGTCTCTCTTCCACTGACAGCATGGCCAGTGCATTCAGCCTGTCCTGGTTCATGGTGTTTCTGAGGAAAGTTCTGAGAAGCACCTCAGCTTCTGCAGTGGTCATGGGTGTGGTGATGAGGATCTTTAGCAGAGTGACAGTCTCTGAAAATACCTCTCCAAGATTATTTTCCATCAACAACAGGATCAGATCCACAGCACCACAGCAGGCCTTGAACTCCTCCTTGCTGTAGATTCAGACTGAGCTCTGTCTTCAGCTTTAGCTGAGCACTGGGTCGGCCTTCAAGGTGCTGCTGAGAGAATCTTCAGGAAACATGGCGTGGTACTGTGTGAATCTGTCCTTAAAAAATACATAGAAAAGCACATTTTATTACCAAAAGTTAACATCAGTATTTACTGAAAAAAATCAATAAAACAGCCAAAGTTTAACCTGCTCCCAGAAAATAAAGCTGTAATTTATGTCATTTTCACCATTTTATGAACATTTCTTGTGTCACCTGAACAGTGTCTTATCTTATACATGATGTCTCATGGCTCAAGATTGTAAACACAAACAGAATCTTATGTACCACTAAACTGATGCTTTAAAACTAAAGGTAAAACTATGTGATGCAATTTTTGGTATAGATTAACTGTAAAAAGTATGAACAAAACAAAACAAATAAGAAAAAAAAACAAATAAAAAAAATCAGATACAAGAGGGCAGACGGCTCACACCAGCTGACTGATTCTCACAGCTGAAATGGAGGCTGTCAGTGTTTGGATGACATTTATAGTTTTAAGCAAAACTACTTCAAATTTTAAAAAGTCAAAAAAATAAACTTTACATTACAGGAGTCTGTTTCCATCTGCTGGAGCTTTTGAATACTTTTACTTTGTACCGTTATGTGTAGTATTCAGTCAAAAACACCAACAGAATTTATAATTTTTGTATCCAAATAAAACATTTTATTATAGCAACTAAACATATGGTATACAATTATATATAATGACAATACTATATATTTTTATATTGATATTTATTATTTTTTATCACATGTTTAGTTGCCATAATAAAACTACAGCATTTAGAGACAAGATATACATTTTGTTGGTCTGTTTTCATTGATTTTACACTTTTGGGACTAATAAAACCCCACTGTTTTCACCAGTAAATTGCAACACAACTTGAAAGCATTATCAATTCTTCTTTTTTGTAATTTTTCAAAGGCTTTCACTCAATGTTACAGTAATATTTAATGAGCAGTGCAATAAACCTCTGCAATAATCTGCATGCACTTGTGTATAATATTAATATTACAATTTCTCCTATCTTGTTCCTGCTTTGCCATGATTTTTAAAGATATATTTTTATAGTTCCCTTTAAATAATATTTTCATCAAAATAATGTATCAAATTTGTCAATTAAATTTAAAATGAACTTCTAGTAGGGTAAAAACAAACTTACCCACCCAGTAAAAGCCCCAATTCCTCCTAAAAGTATGTTGTTTTTGTAAAAATATGCAAGAATTAAAAAACTATATAGATTTTTTAGAACTTAAGTCTGCAAAAGGATAATGTTATACTGATCAAAGCATTTATATCCTCTTGGCAAACTCATTTTGTGGCTCCTGATCTATAGTTTAGTGCCATGTGTGACATAAAATGGAAAACTTTGCCCCTGAATTATGTTATGTCTACTAGGAAAGACACATCCTAATCTAATCTTCAGTGTAGTATGGCCTCTTACTGATTTTCTCCTCACCTCTTCTGTGATCCTCTGATGGTTCTCTGGGCCGAGTACCCGACGCCTCTTTGGTGTATAGGAGCGTTGGTCGGACGCGTGAGCGTATGTGAGATGCTTGTGCATGAGTAAATCATATCTGCTGCGGTGACGTGTTCATATGATTGACAGCGCTCGTTGTCCAGTCACATGAGGAAAAGAAACACCAGAACAATACTGATTTGCTGCCAGTCCAAGTGGGAGTGTCCAGGGCGCTCTTCTCTGTGCCCCGGAGGCAAAGTTGAAGCGGCCAATCCCAAAGACGCCTCAGGTCACATGCTGAGCAAAAGTTTAAGGACTTGCATAGACACCCAATAGGCCGGCGCCCCTCTGTACGTAAACTATGTATTCACAACACAGTTACTACGTAAAAACATTTTGAAACCCCTTTTATTGAATGGTGACAGGTGCTGCTGACAGACTATTACTATGTGGTAAAAATGAATGTTTTTATTCGTTATTTTTTATAATTTAAAGACAAATTATGTTGTGTTTAAGTGGACTTTCTCTGTCGAATTTTGGAGGGGGCGGCGCCCCAGTGCCCCCTATTGACACACCGCCACTGCTTCCATCACTCCTGGGCACCCCTGTACTGACACCCCTACTAAAACCCAAAAAGACCCAGAGTTTTGAAAGTTAATACAAACACATTATCAACAAGAATGGAAACAGTCGTCTGAAACTAATCCACCCCGATCAGACAGGCTTTGACTAAAATAGACACGCATCAGAAAACATCCCAGACTTTTCAATTTAACCAACATTTCACACACAAACTAAACAAAATCAGAATTGCATCACTTGATGCAGAAAAGGCACTTGTAATGTAAACTGGACTTTTTTATTCAGCAGTCGTTCATCCACTGGATTAGAAAACTGCACGACCTCCTCGGGCAGTGACACCACCTCACCAAGCTTCACACTACACCTGGGAACCAGACCAGACGCCCTCTCTCTCCATCTCTACAAGCAACTTTCACTGAACCACTCATAGCAGTGGTAAGACAAAACAGTAACATCAAAGGAGTCCAGAAAAGTGACTTTATGCAGATGATTTCGTCCACTTACAGAAACCTAACATGACTCACCAGACGGACCCTCCAATTTATTTTACTAGTCCATGTGGGAAAGAGCTCATAGAAAGAGTTTGGGGAGGGCAGAACCTTTCAGAGCATATCCAGCAGGTGCCTGGACGATCGTTCCGTCAGTCACAATCACTACGGGCCAATCAGATAATGTAGTAGACAGGCGCTACTGTGTTACAGAACGTGAGCCGCTTTGTAGAACAAACTTTCATCAAAACATGTCAGAAGTGGAGTGAAAATATCCTTATTACAGGGAAGTTTGAAGTGTTGGTGTTTGTTTTTCATTTAATAAAGAAATGTGGTCTAGATCTGATAAAACTGCCACTGGAGCTGTTAGCATCTATGTGCAGCCACTTCCTGCTGTCTTCTCACTCATAGCTCCAAACCCTTGCTGCTCCAAAGGACTCTGATTGGGCCATCCCGCTTTGGGCAGCTCACAATGCTTGTAGATCGAAGTATGACAAGTGGATCTGCCAGGTTACAGACGTTAAATTAAGCTGATGCAGCTGCTGTGAGAGGTTATCAGAAGCCATCAACATCAATACAAGAAACATTTAAAATCTTACTGTTTTTTCCACAGTGTCACACCATGCTAGAAACTAAACAAATCCACTGTTCTGCCACTGTTTAGGGACGCCTGGGACTCTGCTGCCCAAAGTTAAACTCTTCCATTTCACTCTGACAACATCAAATTGCTCCAGGCTGTCAGGGCTTTTCAACCTCAATTACTGGTGGTGGGCAGATCGATCCAAATATCAGTAATATTGATACCAATGTTGGTATCGATATTGATTGACGCTTCTGCAGTGACATCGGTTCTGTAGCTTCAGTTTCTCTCCTGTATGCACTGCTGCTGTTTCATCAAAGAGCCGACCTTGCTGTCTAAGTGTTGCTGGTTTCAGAGTGTGGACTAGGCACACTGTACTCCTCCTCCCCCTTCTTGTGTTTTGATGTTTTGCCATCACGCAGGGTGTTTGCGTCAGGTTTCCTCATTTTAAATGTCTTATTTATCATTGATCTTACGTTTAGAAGCTCCAACACTCTTCATCACTGCTGTCTGATTACTGATATCAAATGGATATTTCATCTTGCAGTACTGACACCACTATCATCTAAATCCCTAACTGATTTAAACATGGACTAAATTACCACCCACTCTCATTGGCTGTATTCCTACAGTTAAAATGAAAACTTTACCTCAGATCAATTACTTATTTGCAAATCTTACCACTGACATATGGTTTTTAAAAATCTAAATTCACTACCTGCTCACATTTTTTAGAAAAACAACGAGCCCAGAAACTTACTTTCGTTTTTATAAAATGTAAAATCACATGGGCGGTTGAGAAACACCAAACAATTACATCCTCTGACTCAATTCACACTGACATCTTGGTTTCATTTCTGTGGTTGCTGAGACACAGTTTGGTCTAGTTGCCATTATGCTCTATCCTGCTTTTTCATTTACAAGAACTGCTCTCATTATGTGAGGCACTCTTTGTTCTTATTAAGACCTCACACTGACAGGACAATAAAACACACTGATGGTAATGAGATTAAAATTAAACTTTGCTGAGAAATAAAACGTATTACAGATCAGATGTTTGGCTCGCGTGTCTATCACTGCAGTGACGGAACAAATCATCTGAAGATGTTAAGAAACTTTCTCCCTGTAAACGTTGATTAGAAAAAGGGTTTCAGCAGTGACCTCAGCTTATTGTCTTACAGATCCAAAGTCTGTCTGTCCCGTCCTGCTCCCATGAGAATGACCTCTGTTTGGGGCAGAGTCCACTCTCTGTGTAACCCCCCTCTGCCTGATCCCCGGAGGACAAAGAGACGAACATGAAGACAGCGACCTGTCTTCAGCTCATAAATGCAGACATCATCAGTAATATCAGGCTGAAGTCTGGGCTGAAAATCAAACTGAATTCTGTCAAAATAAGGACAAGAACTGTGGTAAAAAGACGAGTGCACACATATATTAGTTTGACCTTGACAAACAATCATGGATGACCTGCTGCTGTGGACCTGCTCCACTCCATGTGCTCTATCCTGCATCAACCATCAACAGGAACGACATCATTTAACATAAATTCATACTTTTAGACCAGTTAAACACATTTTAATATCAGTTCAGCTAAATGCTGCTATGTTAATCAACATCAGTCCTCTACAGTTTGTCATCACTATAGATGACACAAGCAGGCAATTAAACTCATGGACCAGAAACCAATGAGATGGCATCACTGCCGCATTTTAAGAAAACAAATCCTTCTGACCTTTGAAAATTATATGAATTTCAGTACTCTTAAATTGTTTTTTAAATGTCTAAATAATCATGTGTCACTATTATTGACTGAGCTGGAGACCAGGCGTCAGAGCGACCACAGAGTGACCACACGAGCCTCCACCAGTGGTGATCGTCTTGTCACAACATACAAGACTTCATTCTGTCAGTCTGCTCTCTCTGTAAAGGGGCAAAACTCTGGAACTCTCTACCTTCTGATCTAAAACTAGACCAACACAGATGCTTTTAACAGGACTCAAACAACTGTTAAAAGCAAAACAACAGTGCTCACATGTTGCCTTTGCTTTATAGCTTATGTATTTATTTAATTTGGAAAAACTGCTTCTCTTTTATTGATGTAATGTTACTGTTCACTGCATTTTTTTTCTCTTCTATTACTTTTATTATTTTATCATTTCAAAAGCCTCCTGTGGACAAGTGTTGCGAATTAGCACATGTGCTAAAAAATGTTGTCTCAAATAAATGCATCTGGTTTGTCCAATGTAATTGTGCTGTCCACATCAAATAAACTATAAATAAATAAATAAATGTTAATTTTAATATTTGATTGAGCTCTCTATTCATGGTTGTTATTGATTATACCTCCATAATAAATATCTTTATATAGACATGTGGGCGTCCATGAGTATTTTTTCTACATTTATTTATGTATATATATACATTTATGTGTATCTATAAACTGAAGATTATGCTCTAACGGGAAGTGTCTTGAGATAACACAAATAAAATAAAGATTGATTGTTTGAAGTAACTAAAGAAAACCCATAAATTTGACCTTTACATTTTGGACTCAATGTTAAGATGTTGAAATAAAATGTTAAAGCCTTTATAGAAACATTAATTTTCCCCCTCTTGATAGAAATACGATTACTTAAATTAGCAAATTGTAAGACTTACAAAGCTGAAGCCAAAAATCAATCTCCAGAGGTGATAAAACTTACACAGAAAGTGCCTGCAGTTCCTCAGCTGGCCACTAGAGGCTGTGCCCAAAAGCACATCAGTTAGACGTTCTACAGTAAAATACAGATGACTTTACCATCAGCAGGCTACGCAGAGATTGGAGAGCACATGCAGAGTCTCTTCTGTTCCTGCATATCGATGTTTGACACAGATACAGCAGTGTTACAGTTCACTGAGTGACTGTCTTCAACTCCATATCATCTTTTCTCTGTTTATTCTTATTTTAAATGTAGTTATAAAGACACCCTTCATATGTGCCTTAGATTACTCCCAAACATACAACAATTAGGACACCTAACCCTCCTGATAAGTCTGAGCTGCTAAGCAATGCAACACAGTGAGCTTTTAGAAGCTGCCCATGAAGAGATTACTTGTCAGTGTGAGGGTTCATTGTCAGAAATGCTTAACCACGTGGCTTCGAGAGATGGAACTCTGAGCCACAAGATTAGTTGTAGAGTTTATGAATGGACATGATGCCACACTCTCCCTCAGTGCTAATGTGTTTTTATCACACTCCTGGCAGATGACTGCAGTGTTCCTGGATTCATTAAAAATAGTTTAAGGTACAATTTTAACTGTTGCCCATATAAAGACAACATTTATTCAAAAGTACCCTAAAATAATCACAAAACATATTGCAGAAGAAAAAAAATTAGCAATGTTGTTTTTTCTTGATATCACTCAGCCCTACAGCTAACCTTGCAGTGCAGCTGGATCTGCTTGGTTCAGTGTCTGTGATCAGGCAGATCCATTTCACAAAGCTTCAAGCTGGACTGAGTTTGGTCTGCAAAGGGACCATCAGTCCTCTAAGAAGAAAGGTGCAGGAGCAGGGAGTGTAACTGGATGCTGCCAGCTTTGGTGTCACTTTTGTAGGAGCCTGGCAGCATTTCTTTATTAAGTAAAGAACAAAGAGCAACACTGGGAACATTTATCCATGAAAAAACCCTGTCCACGCAGGTTTCATCAAGAGTTTGATGTTCAAACTGGTTCACGTTACTTTCCCTCTCTGGAGGAGCTCTCACCTGATCAGCAGCCAGCACGCTGTATAGACCATTTCTCAGATGAAATAGCGAAATATATTAGTGACTTACAGAACAGTCCATCTGGTGTGTCTGCTTACTCTCTACATGGAGTTTACATTTTCTGATGCCACATTTAAAGTTACCTAAATGATCTTTCTTCACTGAGCTAATGCCCAGTTTGAACTTCAGCAGGTCATCTTGACCATGCCTACATGCTTCGATGCATTGAGTCACTGCCATGGCTTTAAAGACTCAACACACATATGTTGTATCAAACATAAAATCTGTCTTTTTTTATTTAGAGCAAAAAATAATCTGCAAATTGTATCTGAACACATCAACAGATGAACTCAAGATTCAGAATATCTTTATTGTCATTCAAACTACATAACAGAAAAAAACAGAATAAATAATATTTACAAAATATTAAAAAAGAAATATTTATCCACAATGAGGTACTTTCAAACATTCAAGTCCCAAAATTGAGCTTTAGTGCAGTACAGCAATATGACATTTAAAGAACAAAGTCAGTGCACATGCAAATAACTTAAATCATAATGCACTTATATATGTACATATATATATGTTATACAGTATAGAAACATAGAGAGAAAGAGAGCTCTCATCGTGCAGAGCCTCCTTGCTGTTATCAACACTCATACCTTAGGACCAGATTCACAGTTTTAAAAACCACCAGATAAAAGCAGAGGAGCTGGATGAAAGTTTATCTTCTGAGTAAGGACTCGGCTCATACTGGTTGTTTATTGGAAAAAGACAGAAGCCATGGTTTTATAATAAGTTTACTAGATGAAAACACACTGTATGTTTTTTGCTGAGGAGGTAAACTGAGCTATTATAACAAAATGACTGTACTTGGTCAGCAGGATCATCTTTAAACTTTAGTAAATGTAACTAATCTTTGTTTAGGATGAAGTGATATTTGAGTACTTGGCCAAATTAACATGAGAGCACATTATGATCAGTGAGCTGCTGGCAGAAGGACTTCAGTAGTGCCTAAACAAAGCAGCGTGCTAGTGAAAAAGTAAGTTGTAAATGTCTTGAGTTTAGTGTGTAATCACCCTACACTGTTTTTTGTGGCTTGTTTTCACCTAAAACTCTTTAGGTCATGCGTGGCCCCATCTGCAGGAATGTGAAGCTCTCGCCTCCATGTTAGCTTTTCTCTATAGATGCAGAGCTGATCTCTGTTTCTGTGGCGAATGTCTCAATCTCACATTATCAGATGCATTTCAAGCCTTTTTAATGCTTGTTTCCTTAATCAGATTTGTAACAGTGACTCTTATCTCTCTGCTTTTGTCAAAGAATTTTATCAGTCAACTTCTGCAGAACAGTTTATCAGTGTGAAAACAAACTCAATAACGGACAGCTCAGACTGTCGTCCCCCACATGTAGGGGCTGTTTCATAAGACTGGGACTGAGCCATCTGTCTGGAACTGATCTGTGTGTGTGTGTGTAAGAGCGAAGAGCAGCGGGATGGACGTACGGGAAAAAGAGAGAGGGGGTAAACCCACTGTTCTCTGACTCTGTGGTCTGACCCATTGCCCCCTGATCCGATCTCCCATGATGCCCCTGAGCACGGCTGTGTTTAGTGGACAAAGTCAAATCTTGCTGACTTGCCTGCATGACCAAAGAAGGCATGGAGACTCTCTGCAGACTCTAAAAATCAGCCTGAAAATAAGATTACAGCTGCTACACATCCAGGTCCAGACTTCTGTCCTCTTTCACATGCCTGATTCTCTCGGTCAGGCCCCTGTCAGCCCTGAGCTTCTCTTTATGTTTGAACCTTTTCTTTTCTTTTCTTAATCTTCATCTCTTTTGCTTTTCTTTACTTCTCACTCCTCCCTCCCTCCCTGACTTCTGTTCCTCTCAGGCCTCAAATAGAGAGGGCACTCTAATAGACCTCCCTCAGGTCTCCTGTCCCTCCTTTTCCTCCCTCTCCTCCCTCCCTCGCTCACTAATTCCTCCTCGTCTTGGCCAGCCCTTGATAAGAAGGAGGCAGAAGTATTTCTCTTCAGCCCCTTCTTAAACTGGAGCCACAAGAGGAGATTAAAAGCAAAATCTCAAACTTTTGGAGCTTTTACTTTTTGAGCTTTTGGAGTTCCAGGGATTGGAGCATCTATGTGTGCTTCCCCCTTTCTTATCTTCTAAATTCAAGCACCTTTTCTCATTTTTTAAGACAGTTTGAAAACCAAACAAGTGTCCATACTTGTGCACTTTTCTTTAAATTTTTCTTTACACATCGCTGCCTTTTGGGAGAAGAATTCATGGAAGTCATGATCATCCTGCAGAAGATAAACCATTGGATCCATCCTGAAAAAGAGGAAAATTAACCAACGTAGTCAAAATTTGAGAAAGATAGAATTGGAGCAGGACAGAAGATGGACGCAACGTATCAAGGGACTTTTCTGATTCATCATTTGTAGCAGTTGAGTGAACAGAGAATTGACTTTAAGACAGCAGGAAGGTTTTGGTTTCTCTATTTCCATAAAATCTTGCCTAATCTTGGACTTGGAGCAGGTATCAGACCGGATCGGCAGTTCAATGCAAAGAGATGTGCCATTGGATGTAACCATAAATTGAATCAAGGTCAAAGCATAAATGAGCATCTCCTGACTTTATTTTACTTGATAGAAAACAGTTGACGGATCAACATCGTGATAGGCACATGGGATGTGCACCTTTGGAGCAAGTAAGGAGGGGAAGAGAGATGATTGAAACTTGGTCTAAAGAAGAGGTTTTGCTCTCATGAGGGAGGGTTTTAAAAAGATTTGGCCTACTTGTACTAATTACATTGATTACAGTCAAAGCTGTAAAGGGCATCTCTGGACTTTTTTCAGATGATGGATGGATCCAACAGTTTGACTGACTCACCTGATGTTCACCTTTGCAGCATATGAGAGAGAAAACAGAAGAGCTCCAGTCCAAACCACAAGTGTTGCTTCACATATTTACCAAGAGACTTTTCAGAAAACCTCCCTGGGACCTGGAGGGGAATCATCAACTTGGATTGAGGATTCATTGCACACATACATGCAGCTGGATGTTTTTATAAACTGAATGAGGACCTAAGTGTAAGCAGTCGTCTCCTGAGCTCCTTCAAACTGAGTGAAAACTCTTTAGCTGATCTTCAGAGAGCGTCATGAAACTCTTAAACCTCCGCTGGGAGCTGATGCTGATGCTGCTCCTCTGGATGTTCTTGGCCGCCGTCACAGCAGCCGGTGTTTCTGGTGCAGAGCGAGGGGGAGCAGGAAGGAGCCAGAGAAGAAGAGGAGGAGGCGGAGGAGGTGGTACAGAGAGGAGAAGGAAGTTACACCGCATCCAAAACGGTCAGTGCAGCTACACCTTCATCCTGCCCGAGCAGGATGGATGCCAGATCGAAGGGTCACAATCAAACGCTGAGAAAAACGGCGGCAGGGTGAGCATTGCACAGAGAGACTCGCCGCCGATAGACGGAGACTGGTCAGCACGGAAACTGCAGCACCTGGAGAGCACGATGGAGAACAACACTCTGTGGCTGCAGAAGGTAAAAGAGGATCTTTCTGTGACTTCTCAGATCTTTCTGTTTCTTCACTGTCAGACTCGTAGTTGTTGTTTCTTCCTCAGTACATGAGAAGCACATGTGTTGTGTAAAAGCATGTGCTTAGTTTAACACTTTAAAGCCTGAAAACACAAAGTATTGTCAGAAAATTCTATATTTTTGGAGCTTAAATGTTTATTTCACATTCTACTGAAATCCAAGAAAATCAAAATTTCAATAAAATTTAACAGATATATTTTTTTTATATCTCATTTGATACATTGGGTGTTTTTGGCAACTGATAATCCACTTGAGGACATTTTTATCATTTATCTGATTGTATTCAGATGTTTTTATAGTAATTTGTTGATCATATTGATTAGATAGAGGTATCACAAAGGTATGTATCAGATATGATACAACAGGCTTTAAGGGGTTAACACTTCTTCTTTGTCCTCTTTTTATTTTTATTTTTCCTCTGCCCCTTTTCGTCTGTCTGAATCCACAGAAACTTTTGCAATATTCCAAATAACCCAAATGAAGTAACAAGAGGATTTACAGAGAAAGGAACGAAAGCATGAGCTCTGACACCAGAAGTGTACATCTCTGCAGACATGACAGGAAGAATGAAAGTTTTGTTTCCTTATTGTACCTTAACTCTGATTTTACCTTTTACCAGTCCCTTCAGTGAATCAGAATTGCACATTCGCAACAATTAATGCAAATTCAGCCGATCTTCACCAATTCTGCGTGGCCTCCTAACTTTGTCCATTCACCACAACTCTCCAATCATCCTCTTCTCCCCTCCCAGACCTGCACTTCCACATCAGATTTCAGATGTCTGTTTGCAGCATGAGAGCATGTGGGTCATAAAAAGCTCACAGTGACGGACAAAATCAGCTTCCTGTTGTCTTACTTTAGAGGTGGGCAACTGGCAGCTCGGGGGCCACATGCAGCCCTCCTTTTCCCTTAACATGGCCTGCTAGTCAATCAAAAATATCAAAAATATATTTACAAAAAATAGTTTAATAAAGTCTGTTTAACTGACTGTAGCTATTTCTCATAAACTCGTTTTTATGACTCACTAATAGCGTTCATAAAACATCTAAAAAGTGGTTGAAAAGAAATTTACTTTGAAAACTGGTAAATGCTCGACAACATGGATTTAAAGGTTGCAGTAAATTACATTTGGCTCTTTAAATAAAGTATTACTAATGATACAGACTTTAAATAAAACAGTGTTAAACTTGTTAAACTGAAAGTAAAAATAAAGTCGACAGAATCTTGTGTTACATAAATGTGGCCCTCTATGATGAGAAAAAGCTGTTGAAATCAAGGGAAACAATCTCACATTTTGTGTTGCAATAGGAATGACTCCCATCACTTTCAATTGTAACACATGTCTGTGTGTGTGTGTGAGCGTGAGTGACAGATCAGAGATGGACTGCAAGGGTGCGTTGGCGCCACCACATCAGGAAAAGCTGGTTGTCTGGTTGTTATGAGTTGAGCATGCCCCGTCATTACAAATGAAACTCAGCTTTATGGACCATGTGTTATTCAGTGCACTCCTTGAGAATCGATACCTTCTGTTTGCTCTCTGCTCCGCTCCTGTGTTTAAATGGAGAGTGTATTTTATAATTTTGACACAATCAAAGTGGCTCTCGTGATCACACCATTATATCAATACCCCTAATGATTTGGCCCTGAGGATCCAGGATCGAACTGAAGGCTGACCCCCCTACCTAAAGCATTAAGACAGTGATTCTCAACTGGCGGGTGGAGACCCAAAAGTGGGTCGCAGATTCTTTTCCAGTTGTACCCAAGCCTTTGCCTGGGCAAAAAAAACAAATGTTAGGAAAAAAGTCCTGTGCTTTTATTTTGAAGGGGATATTTTATGCAGCGGAGTGCCGTCTTTTCACACTCCTTAATAATATGTGGCAGTACTGCCCTATAATGCTCATTGATATCTGTTTTAATAGAAAAGTGTCTGTTGTATATTCAATAAGTAGGTACTCTGCTAAAGCTATGTGTTTTTAAGATTTTTTCACACAACTTCTCAGTAGCTGGACTGTTTTATTTCATGTTTGTACATGAAAACTCTGTTGAGTCTGATAAAACAGGCTGAAGTTACTGAAGTGTTTTGTGTGTTGTGACAGCCCTGTGATCAGTGGCTTATTTAGTGGTAATGGTTGAATATTATTATTACAGAGCTGATCAGTATGTATCCACTGACGCAGGGTTATCACAGCTTCAGTTGAATTTGTAGTCTTGAAATCTTGTGTCGCTGAGATGCACTTTTTGGTTGTAATTAAAATGCAGCTATTGAATGTAAAAGGGTTTATTTTCCTCTCTAGCACCACCACAAGCAAGTTGTTTTTGTTTCTCATTAAACTTTTTGTGTTGGCATACTGTGATATTCTGTACTATCTCAGGTTCAAACCGCAGCATCTTTTTATTAAACAAATTTGAGAAGTTGAAAATTGTCCTTGATTTGGGTCACAGCTTGTCATTGAGTGGTAACGATGGGTCCCAAAGCCAGACCAGTTGAGAACCATTGGGACACTTTCACATCTCTTATTACATGATATCTTCTTTTTTAAAGACAGCCACATTTCTCAAAAACATTCGCATGCTTGTACACATTGTGTCCTCTCAGTCCATCTACAGAGCCCTCTGTGTCCTGCTGCTGGACATACTGAAGCTAATGTGTCTGCAAGTGGACCAGCAGGGGTTAATCCAAACTTTTTGTAGGGGGGCCCAGGCCCCTGACTTTATTAAAGTGCTGTTGAGGGTGACTGTCACCTTCATCCTCTGCCCGCCCCCAGAAGGAAAGGGCCCTGCACAGGAAAACTTGATATCTGGTAAAAATAAATCACATTTTAGAATACAGCTGCAATAAATGTATAAATTCATCTGCTCTTGTAATATCATTGAAGAAATCAAGGGTGAATCCCAATTCTACCCCTTAGCCCTTCCCCCTGTCTTACCCCTTCATCTACCCCCTCCCATTAGCCCTCTGTTTTGGGGGCCAAGGGGAAGGGGTGAAAACACGCTCCTGAGAAACGAGACGCCACTCGATGCCCGCTGCGTCATCACCCAGAGCTGCTCACTGGCTGTTTCGTAGATGCAACAATAGCTACAGCTACAGCTGCAAAAGCTAGCTCGTTATAATGAGAAATTTTAAAATATAACCAACAATTCAAAACATGATTAATATTTACTTTATTATTTAATAATTACCTATAAATTATGCGCTTCCTTCGGTCTCCGCTCTGCCTTCTTATCAGCAGGCGCGGTGTATTATGGTAATTCTCATACCACTTCTTTTCAAGTGAGGTCCTGGTCTGTCTTCGTTTCGAGGGCTGTGTAGCCCTTTGTCTTGGCCCTACGGAGAATTGGGACACCCCTTTACTAGACGTGAATGCACAAAACCAAGGGCTAAGGGGTAAGACAAGGGCTAAGGGGTGGGTGGAGGGTTTGTTTTACCCCGATGCAGGGGCAGTTTTTGCAATGTGGAGCCTGCAGGAAAAGGCCGAACTGAGGTGCTTCATCCTAAAACCATGAGCACAAAAATCCTGAAGCTTTAAAGGGACTTCTGAAATGCAGACACTTGATTGTCTATCAAGTTCAAGCCGAGAGGGAAAGAGAGAGAGAGCACTGTTTTAATGTGTGAAACTGTCACAGATTGAAGGCTTTGCTCCTCAGCTGGTTCACTCAATGTCCAAAACATTTTGGACGTGCTCAGTTCTTCATATTTAATGGCAAAAAAGGATCATACACTGAGGCCCCTTGGAGCACAAGGTCACCTGGACTGTAATGGTAGGTAATGGGCTTAGGGCTGCACAGTGAATTGTTTTAACATCACTATTGTGAGGTGCATCTTTGCACTTGTTACATCACAGGAGGTGTAATGTCAGCCACATGACTCACAGCACATCATGCTTACTGTAAAAAGAGAATCCAAAACCTGAACTTTCTCATTTCCTGATCTAAGGACAGTAAAGTCTGTCAGATATCACCATCGGTAGGCTGACTGTGAGACCACTGTCATGAAGAAAACATACATATTTCAGAAATATTGAAAAGACTTGTTTAAAATGGAAAATGTAATTGTTATTAAACACACATTGTGAACATGAATGAGGGATTTTAAAGAGAATTCCCCTTTTATACCCAAATCTGAGCCGCTCACTCAGGAATTAATCACAGAACGTTGAACCAGTAAAACTGATGCGCTTTGCTATTTTTCTCTTTTGTTGTAAAACAGCAAAGTCAATGCAAAGTTTTTAAAAGGGATCGAGGAACAAAATGACGGTTGGGTTGGACGGGATTCCTGGAGTGCAGACACGTTTTGAGGATTTTCTCTTTCTATGAATGATGAGTTTTTTCCTGAGACCATATAGGACCGGATTTTTTGAAGTACATGGTATCACTGGGGAAACAGACCGTAGCAGCCAGTGTCCTTGCTTGGGTGGGCTAGCGTAGACTCGCAGCTCTTTAACCAATGTGATCTTAGCACAATGTGGGCTGACGCTTCATAGAAGCCTGTGTAGTTACACACCTGGAGGCTGCACACCAACTCGCTTGATTGGGCTTGGCTGAACCTGCCCCCGTCTGATCTCACCTGGACAATCATCAGAGGGTGAGGCCCGCGTCAGCTGACCGCTCCTACTAATGTAGAAAGGGACTGAAACTCCTGTGAACAGCCCTGAACATCCAAACAACCAAAACCAGAAGCAACTCAAGCTGCTGTTCAGTCACACAAGCTGACTGATCCTTCCTGTATCAACCTATGTGCTTGTTCTGCTGTAGATTCAGAATCAGATGTTTTTAAGACTGGATTTTGGTGAAAATCCTGCAACTATCTGATAGAGAGAGAGAGAGATGGCAGGAAGAATACAATTGTGTCATCATCTTTACCCGATGTAGTTCAGCTCTAATGGATGCCAATAAAAGCGGAATAAAAAGTAAATATGGCTACATTATTCTAAGACTAGATTACATAAAATACTTCCCTCTGTCTCAACTACATGTGATAAATGCAAATTGAGAGATGGGACCCTGGGGCACCTTTTTCGGTCTTGCCCTAGGCTCCTTCACTGCAAAAACTCAGATCTAGGAAAAGTATTTGTCTAATTTCAAGTCAAGAATACCTCACTAGACTTACTGTAAGCCACAGTTACCTGAAATGTCTGAATTAAGATCTTATTTAAGTGAAGTTATAAAAACTAATAACAAAGCCAAAGTTGCTTGTCATAAGTAAAACAATCTGCCAATGAGACAAGACAAATTTAACTTAAAAGCTGTCTTAAAATGATGTATTTTGTTTCCAGATTAGATTTTAAACCTGAATTTAAGACTCTCACTGAGTCAAACTTGCTTGTTTCATTGGCAGATATTCTGTTACCATTTCAAGCAGTTCAGTGTCTTATTTTTGCCTTTCATTGCTGTTCTCACTGTCAAGGTTTGGTCACTATTGGGTGTTCTTGTAGAGTAAACATTTCTAAAAATAAAATAAATATATATATAAAAAAGTAAATATGTAAAAGTTAATATGGCAAACAGGTTTGTGTTCAAACCTGCCATCTATGACCTCTTCCTTGTGCCGTTAAAGTGTTTGATACACCTGTAGAAACAAAACATGCATCAGGATTTCTTCATTGACGTGTCCTTCATCTGAGCAGCTGGACCTGCAGTGAAGCTGTAAAACATGACTTCAGGTTGCAGCAGCTTGGACACTTTCACTCCTGGTGATTTGGGGAGTCCAGATCAAAGTTTTCAGTTCAGACTGTGGATGAGTGTTGGCTGGTTTCAATCAGCAGAGAACAGAGTGCTCTCCCTGCTGTTGTTTTCACAAACTTTAATTCATCTGTCTGTGGTTTCAGTCAGGCTGTGGCTGCATGCTGTAAAACTAGAGCTGCTTAAAACCTTGTTTCCTCGACCTCCTGCCTCATGCTGCAGATGTTTCATTCAAAAAAACACAACGGAGCAACCAGGTGAACAAAAACAAGCCCATGAAGAGCAACTTTAAGCTCAAGAATAGTGAACTTATCCTTTCTTCTGCTCCATCTCCCACGACTCATAGAACCTTTACCTGTGTTTTTGAGGAGGTGTGTGTGTGGGTGTGTGGGGGTGTGTGTGTGCGTGTGTGTAGGTGCAGTATTGAGAAAATAACTCACACTCAACTGCTCATTAAAATATATAGCTAATCTGCCAATCACATGGCAGAAACTTAGTGCATTGAGGCATGTAGGCTGGGTCAAGATGACCTGCTGAAGTTCAACTTAAGTAACAGAGTGGAAAAGGAATGTGATTTTAGTGAATTTGAACGTGGCATGGTTGTTGGTGAGTGTTTCAGAAACTGCTGATCAGAGAGGATTTTCATGCACAGCCATCTCTAGGGCTCACTACAGCTGTGGAAAGAGACACGCCATTCAGTTCATCATTATTGTGATAATAGCTGGCTATTCTTACGTTCTTGCCTAGCAAACATTGCTTGACACTAACGTTACTAAATTTCCTTGTATATAACATCAGCGTTGGTGAAATTTACTGACTTGTTTTGTTTAAACATTTCAGACAAAGTTAGAAGAAGCCAGTGTGATCCTCCTGAGG